>JBAKBP010011128.1:0-74019 GCA_037953745.1 Lithodes maja | reverse complement strand
GGGTGACCTACAAGGGGCAGTAGAGTCAACACCTCCTGACCCACGTGAAACTCCCTGAGTTCAACCTTGAGGTCGTACCTGTCCTTCATGAGGGCCTGAGAGCTAGTCAAATTACGGCCAGCCAACTCCAGACTGCGCAACATCCGTTCTCGACTGTTGAGGACACACCTGAGCATAGAACAAGGTTTTTCTGCGCCCTCCCATACTTCTTCAACCATATGGAGAGGCCCTCTGACACGGTGTCCAAAGACGAGCTCATTAGGGCTGAATCCCAAACTTTCCCCAGGTACCTCCCGTGCAGCAAACAAAACAACATGAATCTCCTGCGGGTAACCATACCGGGAAAAATACCCTAGCAAGCCTCGGACCACCGTCTTCGCTGACCCATTTCTCATAGGGTACGCGTCAGGGTACCACGTTGCTACATCTCTCGACTGTGCAACACTGTCCACCTTCAACTCGACAGCACCGGTACCACATTCAAGAACTTCCGGGTCTTCCAATTGCAACTTACGAATGTCCGAAGGAGCAACCCTATCCAAGTGTTTGCGAAACAACTCATGCCCCCCTCCTACATTAAATTTGGCCTCCCGTTGCTCTCTCTCTGCGTACCGTTGCTGTCTCATCGTCTTTTTAAGCCCATCCACTGCCTTCTCAGGAACAGTTAATGGGTCTTCTCTAGACTCGAAATGTGGTCCTAATAATGAGTCCCCGAGAATGTCCGTTGATACTAAACTCTCAACCGCATCAACTTTCAACCCCTTCTCGGTACCCTTCCTCCGCTGATCTAAAGATTGTTGACCAGAATGTGACTCCCATGATGCAGGATCTCCGGTGACAACACACGCCATAGGCTGCACCGGACACTTCTCAACCCACTCCTGCTCTCCCTACTCACGTCGGCCAGCTTCTCGGCAACGACCAAAGGTGGAGCCTCAGAAGTAGGTCCCGCAAAGTCGTTGCCGAGAAGGAGGTCGACGCCCCCAACAGGCAACTTCTCCACAATTCCCACATCCAGGTCACGAGTCACACCATCAACTTCCACCTTCATTCTCACAAGCGGGTATGACCTTGTCGCATTAACTCCCTGAACCACAATCACCCGCGCCGTATTGACAGGTTTACCAGTGAAATTTCTCAACAGTGTTTGCGATGCCCCAGTGTCACACAAAATTCTCACCTCATGTCTTCTACCCCCCCACTCCACACAACCGAGTCCCCTGTGGTCACTAAAGGCATCACGGACAGGGAATAAGCCTTCCGGATCCTTCTGCACTGGCAGTGTATTTACCTCGGAAGAAATGCCTCTAACAAACTCCGATGTCCTCTTGAACACTCCAATGCCGTGAGCAAAAGACACGGCTGCCGGAGGAGGTCGACTAGGGCACTCATTTGCCTTATGACCCTGCTGGTGGCAAAAAAAAACACATAAATTTCGGTTTCGGCTTATACTGTGATGTAAAAGGCCCCTGACTTTTCACATACGGTGTGGTGTAAGGTTTGGATTCAGTTTTAGTTTCATGGCTCTTCTGTTTAAATGTGTCATTGTTCCGGGGAGGGGGAGGATAACGGTCCTTAGCACTTACATCGTACATCTTTGAGGAACCGCAACCCCGAATCAACGACAGCCGTCGATCAGCCATTTCTGCTGCTTCGACTAGAGTTCTTGGGTTTTTCTCCTTCAAGTTCAAAGTTAGATCACCGCCCGTACTCTTAAAGAACTGCTCCAACATCATTAACTGCTTAATTTCATCAAATGTTGTGACCTTCTCAGATCGGAGCCAGTTTCCCATAGCATCGGACAAGTCCCGGGCGTGTTCCAAAAAGGTGCTATCTCTTCCCTTAGTTACACCCCGGAACTTCAAACGGTACGTTTCTGGTTGCAATTCGTAAGCCCTCAGGACAGCCTCCTTGAGATCCTCGTACACAATACATAACTCCAAAGGTAACGCATCGTAGGCTTTAAGACCCTTGCCTATTAATCTAGAGGATACAAGTGCTGCCCATTTATTCTCTGGCCACTGGTGTTCCTGGCACTTCTTCTCAAAGCGTGTGAAAAATTCTGTTACACCACTCTCATCAAACACCGAAACCAGTTTCAATAAGTGCGAGAGAGACTGCTCATGAGCACGGTTACCAGCCCCAAGTCGCTGTCCCGTTGTCTCTACTCGCGACTTCTCTACATCCATGTCGGCACAGTACCTAGTCGACAGGCTTGGATTTTTGCTAGCTCTATGTGCTCATGACTGATAGTTTTTCTCTCTTCTATCTTGGCTAATTCTATTTGCTGCTGGATCTTAGCTAATTCGAGCTGAAGCAATAATTCTGGAGTTAACCCTTGAGGAGGTGAAGGTGCTACAATGTTTGAAATTACCGGTGGTCCCCCCAGGGACAACCCCCCCTGCCAGTCACCACCCAACTGCGGAAGCGTACCCGGGGTCGGCAAACTACTGGGATGGCTGGGAGTCGAGTGTAGGGGAAGCATGGCCGAAGGGCTCTGAGCACTCAACCCATCTCGCTCACCAGTCACCCTGCCCAGTACACACGGTATCAAGTTATCCTTGGTCATGCTGCTAGTAACCGCATGACCGATAGCTGTGGCCAGGCATTGAAGACCGTACCGATCCATACCCACCAACCGCTCGGCAGTAACAGGCCATTGCAAAAATATCCTAGCATCCTCCTCACAGTTCACCCGATTAACCCTTTCATCATACTGCTGTTCCTCAGTCTCGACATTACGTACTGTGTCTCCATTCTCCTCTGATCCGGTATAAGACATGATGCTCACAAAAATTTCTCACCACAATATTCAGAAAAGAAGCACCCCAAACTCTTATACCTCGATATACACACAAAAATTCTCGGAAATACTCAAGGGCTATACTATGTTGCAAAAAAAAAATTATTCTTGCTGATCCCCGCAAAATATTCTCCAAAACAACAAATGTTCCCTGCTAATAAATGTAGGTTCACCAAATCATGGCAAGGTCGCCATTTGTTACGACTGGGGTTCAAATATATCAGGGCTCTTATTCATTGGACTAGTAATGGCATAAATGTTACAACGGAAAGCGCTAGCTCCAACCTCTGAAGTATATTCCCAGTGAACAAAGAACACAAATACTCTACAGAGTTCTATATGCAATAATAGGCTATCAAACTCTCAATAAATGTGCGTCTACTCTAGGCTTAATGTTATGTGGAAACAGCCTATTACTACCTATAACCGAAGGTGCTTGGTTATGGTATGCAAAGTAAGGTGGTAAGAGAAGTTACAGCTTACGTTACTTTAATCAATAAATGTCAGGCACTCCTGCATGAAAGAAAGTGCACTAAAGTCCTTCAACACTAACAAGGAATCTTCTTTAAATGTTAGATGTTATAAAGATGCTCGTATCGGAAATGGAACCCAAAAAGGCAGGCAGTGGAACAATGCTCGTGCAGGCTATGCACACAAAAAGGCAGAATATATAATGCCGTCGGAGCCAAGAATATCCTAAACACTACAACACTAATAATAATCGCCACAATGCAGTATTCCTATCAACAAAAAGAGCCTAAGTCGTTTGTGTCTCAATACATCAAACTAGGCTGCGAAATGCTTGTGTAATCATAAATGGGTATGCATAAAAAGAGTAATTAGGTTAATATAGTTAATGTCTACTGTGACTGATAAAGTCTAGCTAGAGTCAATGATACGAGATACTGGTGCGCATGGCATGCTGCATAGCCTAGTGCAAATCTCAAGTCTGTGCGTCAAATATTACGTTATAATGAAGGGTAGCTCTCTTGAGAAACCTTAATACCGAAGTATTAAGCGTTCTCCTGGTGTACCTCAAAGACAAACAATCGAGACTAGAACAGTGCAGAATGGTATAGGCAAAAAGCCCTCATTCGTGCATGCTCTACTCTCAATGGCACACAGACTAGAATTTACTCAATCAACTCCAGTTCTCAGGTATGTCGTGCCGCTTTTAACTAAAGCCAGCACTCATAGGAAACAATACCTATTATATCAGACTCCCAGTCTAGCATTATCTAATCCAGTAGAACACTAATAATTATAGGAAGCGGCAATATGAAAGCCAACCAATGCTTCGTGATCCACTTATCTTAACAACTAACATACACAGGTTATATCAGACCTTAACACACAATACAACTGGCCAGCATCAAGCTGATTTTGCAGAGTTAACCAGAGGGGATATACTGTTAATAAAGAGGTGGTGAAAGATATGGAGAATGAGAGAGATAGGCAGAGGAAAAGATTCTCAGGAACGGAGTGGGGACAGATAGCAAGGGAAAAAAGATGAGTGTGTTCTAGAAACCAGATCTGAGGGAGAGTGGGGCGAGGAACCAGTATATATACTCGCACTAGCTCGAGCCGCGTGGGAAAAAAACGGTTACAAGTGATCTGGCCACTAACAAGAGCTCACAGCATGGTAAGGACCTCCCTCCACCAACCCCTGCGAGGCAGCCAGCCGTGACGTCATCGAGCGGGACAAAAAACACTGCGCGCCTCCTCTCAACTCCGTTCTACTCTCTCTCTCTCTCCCAGATCCTATCATTACTAGTTAATGACAAAACATATACTTTACAATTAAATATATAAAGCCTTGACATGGGCGAAAACAAAGAGCCTTTCTGGACTGCCCATGACACGAGCTTTCATATGAAATAAAGCACACTCTAATACATAAACTGTAGCCCCATCCACTGCCCTGGCGATCCTAGCGAGTCACTGTAGGACAAGCCATGCGGTTCTAACGGAGTGGTTAACGTCACACCCCCCCCAAGATTTTTCTCAGAGGCCCCAAGGCTCACAAAAATCTGGTGGTTAGAACCCATGCTATATTTCCACTTCCCATCACCCAGCGGCAGTAAAATATCTGGCACAGTTCTTCAACAAAACATTTTTTCAAAATTATAACCCTCCCAACACAATAGGTTAAATTATATGTAGTTATGCTCCTCAAGAGCGAGCTTCTCTAGCCCAGCATTCTGAGAGGAGTGCAACTCAGAATTACTGCTATAACATACTGAAAAAATTCAACTATCAAAGAAAGTTTTGTATTTGATTTTTATGTTTTTAATTTGTTTATTTCGGCTGCACTATAGGGGCAAGCCTAGATTTTTCTTCTATACCAAACGCTCAACTCCTGCTTTACGACCCAATACGCTGGGCTACAACCGCGAGCCAACAAGCACCAAGCGCAAAATACTATTCAAACTAAAGCAGGAGGCTACCCGTGTGTCAATCTACCCAGGATCATATACCCTTGAACGACCATCTGCAACCACGTTGTCACAACCGGCAATATGGCGTATGTCCAGGTTATATACCAATAACCTTAGTGACCACCTGGTCAGCCTCATATTCCGATTGTGAAACTGGTCCAAGAACTTGAGAGGGTGATGATCTGGGTAAACTACAACGACCGGACCATAGGCTGGAACACAGACTTCGAAATGCCTCAGAGCAAGTACAACCGCCAGCAGCTCCTCCTCGACAACAGAGCAGCTCCCCTGGGCCGAATTGTACTTCTCCGAGCAGAAACTAACAGGATGCTCCAGCCCATCATCGTCCTTTTCCACAAGGACGGCACCAGCCCCCACACCACTAGCCTCCGTTGCTAGTTGGAATGGTAGGCTAAAGTCAGGGGCCCTGAGGATCGGGTGAGTGCACAACAGGTGTTTTACTTCTCTAAACACCTTCTCACACTCAGGCGCCCATTTGAACTTCCTATCCTTCCAGTTATCCTCCACCTGAGCTTGACTGTCCCGTTCTCCTTCTCCACCTTGACTGCTAAACGTCATCACAGGCACAGTGAGAGGCTCAGGGGGGTGCCTCCCATACTCCTTCATGGGATTAACATGACATAACTGATTTCGCTTCCGTCTGTCTGGAGTGGCTACCAAGTAAACCAGGTCCGATAGCTCCTCCACCACCCTATAAGGACCAGTGTACTTCGCGGATAAGGGGTGACCTACAAGGGGCAGTAGAGTCAACACCTCCTGACCCATGTGAAACTCCCTGAGTTCAACCTTGAGGTCGTACCTGTCCTTCATGAGGGCCTGAGAGCTAGTCAAATTACGGCCAGCCAACTCCAGACTGCGCAACATCCGTTCTCGACTGTTGAGGACACACCTGAGCATAGAACAAGGTTTTTCTGCGCCCTCCCATACTTCTTCAACCATATGGAGAGGCCCTCTGACACGGTGTCCAAAGACGAGCTCATTAGGGCTGAATCCCAAACTTTCCCCAGGTACCTCCCGTGCAGCAAACAAAACAACATGAATCTCCTGCGGGTAACCATACCGGGAAAAATACCCTAGCAAGCCTCGGACCACCGTCTTCGCTGACCCATTTCTCATAGGGTACGCGTCAGGGTACCTCGTTGCTACATCTCTCGACTGTGCAACACTGTCCACCTTCAACTCGACAGCACCGGTACCACATTCAAGAACCTCCGGGTCTTCCAATTGCAACTTACGAATGTCCGAAGGAGCAAGCCTATCCAAGTGTTTGCGAAACAACTCATGCCCCCCTCCTACATTAAATTTGGCCTCCCGTTGCTCTCTCTCTGCGTACCGTTGCTGTCTCATCGTCTTTTTAAACCCATCCACTGCCTTCTCAGGAACAGTTAATGGGTCTTCTCTAGACTCGAAATGTGGTCCTAATAATGAGTCCCCGAGAATGTCCGTTGATACTAAACTCTCAACCGCATCAACTTTCAACCCCTTCTCGGTACCCTTCCTCCGCTGATCTAAAGATTGTTGACCAGAATGTGACTCCCATGATGCAGGATCTCCGGTGACAACACACGCCATAGGCTGCACCGGACACTTCTCAACCCACTCCTGCTCCTCCCTACTCACGTCGGCCAGCTTCTCGGCAACGACCAAAGGTGGAGCCTCAGAAGTAGGTCCCGCAAAGTCGTTGCCGAGAAGGAGGTCGACGCCCCCAACAGGCAACTTCTCCACAATTCCCACATCCAGGTCACGAGTCACACCATCAACTTCCACCTTCATTCTCACAAGCGGGTATGACCTTGTCGCATTAACTCCCTGAACCACAATCACCCGCGCCGTATTGACAGGTTTACCAGTGAAATTTCTCAACAGTGTTTGCGATGCCCCAGTGTCACGCAAAATTCTCACCTCATGTCTTCTACCCCCCCACTCCACACAACCGAGTCCCCTGTGGTCACTAAAGGCATCACGGACAGGGAATAAGCCTTCCGGATCCTTCTGCACTGGCAGTGTATTTACCTCGGAAGAAATGCCTCTAACAAACTCCGATGTCCTCTTGAACACTCCAATGCCGTGAGCAAAAGACACGGCTGCCGGAGGAGGTCGACTAGGGCACTCATTTGCCTTATGACCCTCCTGGTGGCAAAAAAAACACATAAATTTCGGTTTCGGCTTATACTGTGATGTAAAAGGCCCCTGACTTTTCACATACGGTGTGGTGTAAGGTTTGGATTCAGTTTTAGTTTCATGGCTCTTCTGTTTAAATGTGTCATTGTTCCGGGGAGGGGGAGGATAACGGTCCTTAGCACTTACATCGTACAACTTTGAGGAACCGCAACCCCGAATCAACGACAGCCGTCGATCAGCCATTTCTGCTGCTTCGACTAGAGTTCTTGGGTTTTTCTCCTTCAAGTTCAAAGTTAGATCACCGCCCGTACTCTTAAAGAACTGCTCCAACATCATTAACTGCTTAATTTCATCAAATGTTGTGACCTTCTCAGATCGGAGCCAGTTTCCCATAGCATCGGACAAGTCCCGGGCATGTTCCAAAAAGGTGCTATCTCTTCCCTTAGTTACACCCCGGAACTTCAAACGGTACGTTTCTGGTTGCAATTCGTAAGCCCTCAGGACAGCCTCCTTGAGATCCTCGTACACAATACATAACTCCAAAGGTAACGCATCGTAGGCTTTAAGACCCTTGCCTATTAATCTAGAGGATACAAGTGCTGCCCATTTATTCTCTGGCCACTGGTGTTCCTGGCACTTCTTCTCAAAGCGTGTGAAAAATTCTGTTACACCACTCTCATCAAACACCGGAACCAGTTTCAATAAGTGCGAGAGAGACTGCTCATGAACACGGTTACCAGCCCCAAGTCGCTGTCCCGTTGTCTCTACTCGCGACTTCTCTACATCCATGTCGGCACAGTACCTAGTCGACTCAGCTTGGATTTTTGCTAGCTCTATGTGCTCATGACTGATAGTTTTTCTCTCTTCTATCTTGGCTAATTCTATTTGCTGCTGGATCTTAGCTAATTCGAGCTGAAGCAATAATTCTGGAGTTAACCCTTGAGGAGGTGAAGGTGCTACAATGTTTGAAATTACCGGTGGTCCCCCCAGGGACAACCCACCCTGCCAGTCACCACCCAACTGCGGAAGCGTACCCGGGGTCGGCAAACTACTGGGATGGCTGGGAGTCGAGTGTAGGGGAAGCATGGCCGAAGGGCTCTGAGCACTCAACCCATCTCGCTCACCAGTCACCCTGCCCAGTACACACGTTATCAAGTTATCCTTGGTCATGCTGCTAGTAACCGCATGACCGATAGCTGTGGCCAGGCATTGAAGACCGTACCGATCCATACCCACCAACCGCTCGGCAGTAACAGGCCATTGCAAAAATATCCTAGCATCCTCCTCACAGTTCACCCGATTAACCCTTTCATCATACTGCTGTCCCTCAGTCTCGACATTACGTACTGTGTCTCCATTCTCCTCTGATCCGGTATAAGACATGATGCTCACAAAAATTTCTCACCACAATATTCAGAAAAGAAGCACCCCAAACTCTTATACCTCGATATCACACAAAAATTCTCGGAAATACTCAAGGGCTATACTATGTTGCAAAAAAAAAATTATTCTTGCTGATCCCCACAAAATATTCTCCAAAACAACAAATGTTCCCTGCTAATAAATGTAGGTTCACCAAATCCTGGCAAGGTCGCCATTTGTTACGACTGGGGTTCAAATATATCAGGGCTCTTATTCATTGGACTAGTAATGGCATAAATGTTACAACGGAAAGCGCTAGCTCCAACCTCTGAAGTATATTCCCAGTGAACAAAGAACACAAATACTCTACAGAGTTCTATATGCAATAATAGGCTATCAAACTCTCAATAAATGTGCGTCTACTCTAGGCTTAATGTTATGTGGAAACAGCCTATTACTACCTATAACCGAAGGTGCTTGGTTATGGTATGCAAAGTAAGGTGGTAAGAGAAGTTACAGCTTACGTTACTTTAATCAATAAATGTCAGGCACTCCTGCATGAAAGAAAGTGCACTAAAGTCCTTCAACACTAACAAGGAATCTTCTTTAAATGTTAGATGTTATAAAGATGCTCGTATCGGAAATGGAACCCAAAAAGGCAGGCAGTGGAACAATGCTCGTGCAGGCTATGCACACAAAAAGGCAGAATATATAATGCCGTCGGAGCCAAGAATATCCTAAACACTACAACACTAATAATAATCGCCACAATGCAGTATTCCTATCAACAAAAAGAGCCTAAGTCGTTTGTGTCTCAATACATCAAACTAGGCTGCGAAATGCTTGTGTAATCATAAATGGGTATGCATAAAAAGAGTAATTAGGTTAATATAGTTAATGTCTACTGTGACTGATAAAGTCTAGCTAGAGTCAATGATACGAGATACTGGTGCGCATGACATGCTGCATAGCCTAGTGCAAATCTCAAGTCTGTGCGTCAAATATTACGTTATAATGAAGGGTAGCTCTCTTGAGAAACCTTAATACCGAAGTATTAAGCGTTCTCCTGGTGTACCTCAAAGACAAACAATCGAGACTAGAACAGTGCAGAATGGTATAGGCAAAAAGCCCTCATTCGTGCATGCTCTACTCTCAATGGCACACAGACTAGAATTTACTCAATCAACTCCAGTTCTCAGGTATGTCGTGCCGCTTTTAACTAAAGCCAGCACTCATAGGAAACAATACCTATTATATCAGACTCCCAGTCTAGCATTATCTAATCCAGCAGAACACTAATAATTATAGGAAGCGGCAATATGAAAGCCAACCAATGCTTCGTGATCCACTTATCTTAACAACTAACATACACAGGTTATATCAGACCTTAACACACAATACAACTGGCCAGCATCAAGCTGATTTTGCAGAGTTAACCAGAGGGGATATACTGTTAATAAAGAGGTGGTGAAAGATATGGAGAATGAGAGAGATAGGCAGAGGAAAAGATTCTCAGGAACGGAGTGGGGACAGAGAGCAAGGGAAAAAAGATGAGTGTGTTCTAGAAACCAGATCTGAGGGAGAGTGAGGCGAGGAACCAGTATTACTCGCACTAGCTCGAGCCGCGTGGGAAAAAAACGGTTACAAGTGATCTGGCCACTAACAAGAGCTCACAGCATGGTAAGGACCTCCCTCCACCAACCCCCGCGAGGCAGCCAGCCGTGACGTCATCGAGCGGGACAAAAAACACTGCGCGCCTCCTCTCACTCCGTTCTACTCTCTCTCTCTCTCCCAGATCCTATCATTACTAGTTAATGACAAAACATATACTTTACAATTAAATATATAAAGCCTTGACATGGGCGAAAACAAAGAGCCTTTCTGGACTGCCCATGACACGAGCTTTCATATGAAATAAAGCACACTCTAATACATAAACTGTAGCCCCATCCACTGCCCTGGCGATCCTAGCGAGTCACTGTAGGACAAGCCATGCGGTTCTAACGGAGTGGTTAACGTCACACCCCCCCCAAGATTTTTCTCAGAGGCCCCAAGGCTCACAAAAATCTGATGGTTAGAACCCATGCTATATCTCCACTTCCCATCACCCAGCGGCAGTAAAATATCTGGCACAGTTCTTCAACAAAATATTTTTTCAAAATTATAACCCTCCCAACACAATAGGTTAAATTATATGTAGTTATGCTCCTCAAGAGCGAGCTTCTCTAGCCCAGCATTCTGAGAGGAGTGCAACTCAGAATTACTGCTATAATATACTGAAAAAATTCAACTATCAAAGAAAGTTTTGTATTTGATTTTTATGTTTTTAATTTGTTTATTTCGGCTGCACTATAGGGGCAAGCCTAGTTTTTTCTTCTATACCAAACGCTCAACTCCTGCTTTACGACCCAATACGCTGGGCTACAACCGCGAGCCAACAAGCACCAAGCGCAAAATACTATTCAAACTAAAGCAGGAGGCTACCCGTGTGTCAATCTACCCAGGATCATATACCCTTGAACGACCATCTGCAACCACGTTGTCACAACCGGCAATATGGCGTATGTCCAGGTTATATACCAATAACCTTAGTGACCACCTGGTCAGCCTCATATTCCGATTGTGAAACTGGTCCAAGAACTTGAGAGGGTGATGATCTGGGTAAACTACAACGACCGGACCATAGGCTGGAACACAGACTTCGAAATGCCTCAGAGCAAGTACAACCGCCAGCAGCTCCTCCTCGACAACAGAGCAGCTCCCCTGGGCCGAATTGTACTTCTCCGAGCAGAAACTAACAGGATGCTCCAGCCCATCATCGTCCTTTTCCACAAGGACGGCACCAGCCCCCACACCACTAGCCTCCGTTGCTAGTTGGAATGGTAGGCTAAAGTCAGGGGCCCTGAGGATCGGGTGAGTGCACAACAGGTGTTTTACTTCTCTAAACACCTTCTCACACTCAGGCGCCCATTTGAACTTCCTATCCTTCCAGTTATCCTCCACCTGAGCTTGACTGTCCCGTTCTCCTTCTCCACCTTGACTGCTAAACGTCATCACAGGCACAGTGAGAGGCTCAGGGGGGTGCCTCCCATACTCCTTCATGGGATTAACATGACATAACTGATTTCGCTTCCGTCTGTCTGGAGTGGCTACCAAGTAAACCAGGTCCGATACCTCCTCCACCACCCTATAAGGACCAGTGTACTTCGCGGATAAGGGGTGACCTACAAGGGGCAGTAGAGTCAACACCTCCTGACCCATGTGAAACTCCCTGAGTTCAACCTTGAGGTCGTACCTGTCCTTCATGAGGGCCTGAGAGCTAGTCAAATTACGGCCAGCCAACTCCAGACTGCGCAACATCCGTTCTCGACTGTTGAGGACACACCTGAGCATAGAACAAGGTTTTTCTGCGCCCTCCCATACTTCTTCAACCATATGGAGAGGCCCTCTGACACGGTGTCCAAAGACGAGCTCATTAGGGCTGAATCCCAAACTTTCCCCAGGTACCTCCCGTGCAGCAAACAAAACAACATGAATCTCCTGCGGGTAACCATACCGGGAAAAATACCCTAGCAAGCCTCGGACCACCGTCTTCGCTGACCCATTTCTCATAGGGTACGCGTCAGGGTACCTCGTTGCTACATCTCTCGACTGTGCAACACTGTCCACCTTCAACTCGACAGCACCGGTACCACATTCAAGAACCTCCGGGTCTTCCAATTGCAACTTACGAATGTCCGAAGGAGCAAGCCTATCCAAGTGTTTGCGAAACAACTCATGCCCCCCTCCTACATTAAATTTGGCCTCCCGTTGCTCTCTCTCTGCGTACCGTTGCTGTCTCATCGTCTTTTTAAACCCATCCACTGCCTTCTCAGGAACAGTTAATGGGTCTTCTCTAGACTCGAAATGTGGTCCTAATAATGAGTCCCCGAGAATGTCCGTTGATACTAAACTCTCAACCGCATCAACTTTCAACCCCTTCTCGGTACCCTTCCTCCGCTGATCTAAAGATTGTTGACCAGAATGTGACTCCCATGATGCAGGATCTCCGGTGACAACACACGCCATAGGCTGCACCGGACACTTCTCAACCCACTCCTGCTCCTCCCTACTCACGTCGGCCAGCTTCTCGGCAACGACCAAAGGTGGAGCCTCAGAAGTAGGTCCCGCAAAGTCGTTGCCGAGAAGGAGGTCGACGCCCCCAACAGGCAACTTCTCCACAATTCCCACATCCAGGTCACGAGTCACACCATCAACTTCCACCTTCATTCTCACAAGCGGGTATGACCTTGTCGCATTAACTCCCTGAACCACAATCACCCGCGCCGTATTGACAGGTTTACCAGTGAAATTTCTCAACAGTGTTTGCGATGCCCCAGTGTCACACAAAATTCTCACCTCATGTCTTCTACCCCCCCACTCCACACAACCGAGTCCCCTGTGGTCACTAAAGGCATCACGGACAGGGAATAAGCCTTCCGGATCCTTCTGCACTGGCAGTGTATTTACCTCGGAAGAAATGCCTCTAACAAACTCCGATGTCCTCTTGAACACTCCAATGCCATGAGCAAAAGACACGGCTGCCGGAGGAGGTCGACTAGGGCACTCATTTGCCTTATGACCCTCCTGGTGGCAAAAAAAACACATAAATTTCGGTTTCGGCTTATACTGTGATGTAAAAGGCCCCTGACTTTTCACATACGGTGTGGTGTAAGGTTTGGATTCAGTTTTAGTTTCATGGCTCTTCTGTTTAAATGTGTCATTGTTCCGGGGAGGGGGAGGATAACGGTCCTTAGCACTTACATCGTACATCTTTGAGGAACCGCAACCCTGAATCAACGACAGCCGTCGATCAGCCATTTCTGCTGCTTCGACTAGAGTTCTTGGGTTTTTCTCCTTCAAGTTCAAAGTTAGATCACCGCCCATACTCTTAAAGAACTGCTCCAACATCATTAACTGCTTAATTTCATCAAATGTTGTGACCTTCTCAGATCGGAGCC
Organism: Lithodes maja; assembly: GCA_037953745.1. Classification (NCBI taxonomy): domain Eukaryota; kingdom Metazoa; phylum Arthropoda; class Malacostraca; order Decapoda; family Lithodidae; genus Lithodes; species Lithodes maja. The sequence continues at coordinate 60,274 of JBAKBP010011128.1, read as the reverse complement.
AGTTTCCCATAGCATCGGACAAGTCCCGGGCGTGTTCCAAAAAGGTGCTATCTCTTCCCTTAGTTACACCCCGGAACTTCAAACGGTACGTTTCTGGTTGCAATTCGTAAGCCCTCAGGACAGCCTCCTTGAGATCCTCGTACACAATACATAACTCCAAAGGTAACGCATCGTAGGCTTTAAGACCCTTGCCTATTAATCTAGAGGATACAAGTGCTGCCCATTTATTCTCTGGCCACTGGTGTTCCTGGCACTTCTTCTCAAAGCGTGTGAAAAATTCTGTTACACCACTCTCATCAAACACCGGAACCAGTTTCAATATGTGCGAGAGAGACTGCTCATGAACACGGTTACCAGCCCCAAGTCGCTGTCCCGTTGTCTCTACTCGCGACTTCTCTACATCCATGTCGGCACAGTACCTAGTCGACTCAGCTTGGATTTTTGCTAGCTCTATGTGCTCATGACTGATAGTTTTTCTCTCTTCTATCTTGGCTAATTCTATTTGCTGCTGGATCTTAGCTAATTCGAGCTGAAGCAATAATTCTGGAGTTAACCCTTGAGGAGGTGAAGGTGCTACAATGTTTGAAATTACCGGTGGTCCCCCCAGGGACAACCCACCCTGCCAGTCACCACCCAACTGCGGAAGCGTACCCGGGGTCGGCAAACTACTGGGATGGCTGGGAGTCGAGTGTAGGGGAAGCATGGCCGAAGGGCTCTGAGCACTCAACCCATCTCGCTCACCAGTCACCCTGCCCAGTACACACGTTATCAAGTTATCCTTGGTCATGCTGCTAGTAACCGCATGACCGATAGCTGTGGCCAGGCATTGAAGACCGTACCGATCCATACCCACCAACCGCTCGGCAGTAACAGGCCATTGCAAAAATATCCTAGCATCCTCCTCACAGTTCACCCGATTAACCCTTTCATCATACTGCTGTTCCTCAGTCTCGACATTACGTACTGTGTCTCCATTCTCCTCTGATCCGGTATAAGACATGATGCTCACAAAAATTTCTCACCACAATATTCAGAAAAGAAGCACCCCAAACTCTTATACCTCGATATACACACAAAAATTCTCGGAAATACTCAAGGGCTATACTATGTTGCAAAAAAAAATTATTCTTGCTGATCCCCGCAAAATATTCTCCAAAACAACAAATGTTCCCTGCTAATAAATGTAGGTTCACCAAATCCTGGCAAGGTCGCCATTTGTTACGACTGGGGTTCAAATATATCAGGGCTCTTATTCATTGGACTAGTAATGGCATAAATGTTACAACGGAAAGCGCTAACTCCAACCTCTGAAGTATATTCCCAGTGAACAAAAAACACAAATACTCTACAGAGTTCTATATGCAATAATAGGCTATCAAACTCTCAATAAATGTGCGTCTACTCTAGGCTTAATGTTATGTGGAAACAGCCTATTACTACCTATAACCGAAGGTGCTTGGTTATGGTATGCAAAGTAAGGTGGTAAGAGAAGTTACAGCTTACGTTACTTTAATCAATAAATGTCAGGCACTCCTGCATGAAAGAAAGTGCACTAAAGTCCTTCAACACTAACAAGGAATCTTCTTTAAATGTTAGATGTTATAAAGATGCTCGTATCGGAAATGGAACCCAAAAAGGCAGGCAGTGGAACAATGCTCGTGCAGGCTATGCACACAAAAAGGCAGAATATATAATGCCGTTGGAGCCAAGAATATCCTAAACACTACAACACTAATAATAATCGCCACAATGCAGTATTCCTATCAACAAAAAGAGCCTAAGTCGTTTGTGTCTCAATACATCAAACTAGGCTGCGAAATGCTTGTGTAATCATAAATGGGTATGTATAAAAAGAGTAATTAGGTTAATATAGTTAATGTCTACTGTGACTGATAAAGTCTAGCTAGAGTCAATGATACGAGATACTGGTGCGCATGGCATGCTGCATAGCCTAGTGCAAATCTCAAGTCTGTGCGTCAAATATTACGTTATAATGAAGGGTAGCTCTCTTGAGAAACCTTAATACCGAAGTATTAAGCGTTCTCCTGGCGTACCTCAAAGACAAACAATCGAGACTAGAACAGTGCAGAATGGTATAGGCAAAAAGCCCTCATTCGTGCATGCTCTACTCTCAATGGCACACAGACTAGAATTTACTCAATCAACTCCAGTTCTCAGGTATGTCGTGCCGCTTTTAACTAAAGCCAGCACTCATAGGAAACAATACCTATTATATCAGACTCCCAGTCTAGCATTATCTAATCCAGCAGAACACTAATAATTATAGGAAGCAGCAATATGAAAGCCAACCAATGCTTCGTGATCCACTTATCTTAACAACTAACATACACAGGTTATATCAGACCTTAACACACAATACAACTGGCCAGCATCAAGCTGATTTTGCAGAGTTAACCAGAGGGGATATACTGTTAATAAAGAGGTGGTGAAAGATATGGAGAATGAGAGATAGGCAGAGGAAAAGATTCTCAGGAACGGAGTGGGGACAGATAGCAAGGGAAAAAAGATGAGTGTGTTCTAGAAACCAGATCTGAGGGAGAGTGGGGCGAGGAACCAGTATATATATACTCGCACTAGCTCGAGCCGCGTGGGAAAAAAACGGTTACAAGTGATCTGGCCACTAACAAGAGCTCACAGTATGGTAAGGACCTCCCTCCACCAACCTCCGCGAGGCAGCCAGCCGTGACGTCATCGAGCGGGACAAAAAACACTGCCCGCCTCCTCTCACTCCGTTCTACTCTCTCTCTCTCTCCCAGATCCTATCATTACTAGTTAATGACAAAACATATACTTTACAATTAAATATTGTTACGACCTGGCACTCGGGTACACAAGGGCTCTCAATCAGGACTCGAGTACGGCTCGCTGCCACAACGGAAACACACGATCCCAACCCCTGAGTACTGCCAGCCGAACAAAAAACACCAATACCCTCCAGAGTTCTATCTGCTATAACGGGGTATACAAGAACTCGGTACTAGTGTTCAACAACAGACTAATAAAGAGACAGGAATTATCTAGTCTGGTCAACAATCAAACAAAGAAGTAAGAAACAACAACACCAAAGAATAGTGTTGGCCGAAGCCGAAGTAATCCACCCTTGACTAAGAACTTAAGAAGTCCTCCACCCTCTTCGGATCGGCACTATTACGTTACGTTAATCAATAGTCCTTAAGCATCGAGCAAGGAATCTTCTGAAAAAGTTAGATGCTTCTCGGATGCTCGTAAGAAGTACGTATCGGATTTTGAACAGCAATTCAATAAGCAACACACTGGCAATTAAATATCATTAAAGGTTTAAATTGACATAAGAAGAATTATAAGAATAGGCAATAGTAAATGGCAAACATTAAAAAGAAGTACTCCGCCAATGCACCGGCAATAGCCTACTCGGATTGTGCTCGTGGGCCACTAATCACTAAAGTAGCTAAGCGTGCAACACATGAAATCAATAGTGCATAAACAATATCATACATAAGGAAAGCTTCAATACTATTCTGTATCTGCTGATCGAGCAAAGTCTAGCTGGGATGTAGTAGGCTAGGAAACAATGGCTGAGCAAGCGGCTCGTAGCCTAGCGAGGTCCTTAAGGCTGTGCGGCCAAATTACGTTAATTGACGGGATGCTCTCTTGAGAGATCCAGATCGCTAGTATCTGGTTCTCTCCTGGCGATCCTCTCAAAGTCAAAGCAAACGAGTTAGTACAGTGTTGGGTGGCAGAGGCAAAAGCCCTCACTCGCAACACAGTGCTAAACTCACAAGGTACACAGTCAGAAAGACCACCTAGGCTTCCCACGTCTCCGTTGCGATTGTACAGGTTCAACAAAATCTAGTACACATCGGAAATCACAACACCAGTAGCCTTATCCCCGTCTAGCATTACCTAGACCAGCAGAAAACAGGAACAATAATAATAATACACAGGGAAATGCATATACGAGTGCAACAAACATTAATCAATCCTATTCTAAATTATCCCTTCCAAAATAGGCTATCTACTAGGCATTTATCTCGTGAGAACTCCAGCGATAATACGTTGGCTGACTAGCTCTGCACCAACGGGACCATGGAAGTTAAAAAGGGTCGGGAAAAGAGGAAAAAAGGCTGTAAAGATAGTAGAGAAAGTTCACATCAGTCAGAAGAATATATATAGTTAGCAAGGGAAATGAGAAGTCGCTCTGCCTAATGAGTTCTGAAGAAAATGTGGCGAGACTTCCCTTTTTATACTCGGCCCTCTAGTGAGCCCAACGTAAACTACTAAGGACCGCCCACTGACAATCATTACGTAATTGCTCTCTCTCAATCTGGGATAGACAAAGGCTTTCCCACGCACTGAGGGGAGGGGGGGAGGGGGGGAGTGCTAGTGAGTTAGGCCCACCTCCCGCATGGCGCACCCACTGACCCCCATTACGTAATCTCTCTCTCTCCTCTCATCATTACAAATAAGTTTTATACACAATACTTATAACTAATGATATAAAATAGAACTCGTTGACTCAGATGAAAACAAAATACATATTCATAATACTTATAGTACAACGGCTCACATGAACTAAGTTAGGAAACTCTACATAGACTACAGCCAAAGTTCCTGCCCTGACGATCCTAGCGAGAGTGGGGCATGACTAGGCGTTCTGTACAGCATGCTCACACTGGACATGCGTCACACCTCCCCCAAGATTTTACTTGCTCAACCCTGAGCTAAAATCTGACAAACACAGAACCCCATCAAGCCCCTCACACCCAGCGACCGCATGGCACTAAAACAAAGCTGAGTTTATCACTAAAACACATCTTATTATTAAAAAAAAAAAATTCACATTTTATAACTCCTCCCAACAATAGCAAAAGACACAATATCATGCTCCCAGCGCGAGCTTACAGCAGCTCAGCCGTTTGATAGTTCGTGGACTACTCAAACTCTATAGGCTATGACAAACTTATACAATTATCTATATCAAAAGAAAGAGTTTTTTTATGATTTTTATATTTTAATATGTTTTTCCCGGCTGCACTATAAGGGCAGCCTATTTTTCTCCACTCAAACCCACACACCTGTGATAGCCTACGACTGATCATCTACCCTCGATAAACAATCCGCGATCACATTGTCACATCCAGCAATATGACGGATGTCCAGGTTATACTCCTGCAACATCAAAGACCACCTGGTCAGTCTCATATTGCGATTGTGAAATTGATTTAGGAATCTCAAAGGGTGATGATCAGTGTAGATAACCACGACTGGGCCACAGGCTGGAACATACACCTCGAAGTGCCTGAGCGACAGCACAATCGCCAGTAATTCCTTTTCTATTGTAGAATAGTTCTTTTGTGCAGCATTGAACTTCTTAGAAAAGAAACTTACTGGGTGTTCCACACCTTCATTGTCTGTCTGTAGCAAGACGGCACCAGCCCCTACACCACTAGCATCTGTTGCCAGCTGAAAAGGCCTGTTAAAGTCTGGGGCCCTGAGTATCGGGTGAGTACATAGCAAATGTTTCACCAAAGTGAAAGCCTTTTCACACTCAGGTGCCCACAAAAACTTTTTGTCTTTAGATAACAAATCTGTGAGAGGTGCCAACACCGTTGAGTAACCTTTTATGAAGCGTCTGTAGTAGCCTATCATACCCAAGAATCTCATAATCTGCTTCTTGGTGGTTGGGTGCAGAAATTTATTGATAGCCTGTACCTTGTTCTGAGGAGGGCACACCTGTCCCCTTCCCACTACAAACCCAAGGTACTGCACAGTGGCTTTTACGAAGTCACACTTTGCCAAATTTACTACCAGACCTGCTTCACTAAGTTTCCGGAACAAGGTCTCAAGGTGCTCACAATGGCTCTCAAAGTCGTCATCATAAATGATTACATCGTCCAAATATACGGTGCAATTTGGAATGTCCTTGACAATTTCATTCATCAGGTTCTGAAACGTTGCTGGTGCATTCTTAAGTCCGTAAGGCATAACATTACACTGGTAGGTACTCCCGTCCACAACAAAACCACATACCTCTTTAGCACGCTCGGACAAAGGTACTTGCCAGTAACCTTTTACTAAATCTACTTTAGACAAAAAGCGAGCATTACCAATTTTGTCAACACTATCATCAACCCGAGGAAGAGGATATGGGTTAGTTGGAGTCAAACCGTTTAACCTACGGAAATCAATACAAAAGCGTACCTTGCCATCTGGCTTAGGCTGCAGTGTTACGGGGGAAGTCCATTTAACTGTGCCTTTCTCTATCAACCCTCTTCCGAGCATATACTCCAACTCATCCCTCAGAGCTGGTAGTTTTATGGGGGGCACACGGTACGGGATTGACTTAAAGGGTAGATGGTCCCCCACGTCAACATCATGCATAGCCTGAGTAGTGAGGCCTGGGTGTTCAGCAAATACAGTGGGGTATGAACCGAACAACTGACGGATAGCATCAAACTGCGGCTCAGGCAAATGAGCTATAGCCTCGTCAGCCCTTAGGCTCGAGTTCCCCGCCCACTGATCCGCTGAAACATGTTGATCCCAGCTATCCTCCTCTGAAGCTTGACTGTCCCCCTCTCCTTCTCCACCACGGCCGCAACAAGCCAACACAGGGACAGTGAGAGGCTCAGAGGGGCGCCTCACATACTCTTTAATTAGGTTCACGTGACATAACTGGTTCTTTTTCCTCCTGTCTGGAGTGGCAACAAGGTAATCTAAGTCTGAAATTGTTTCTACAATTTTATAAGGTCCAGTGTACTTCGCAGAGAGGGGGTTACCAACCAAAGGCAACAAAATTAATACCTCTTGTCCTACAGTGAACTTCCGGAGCCTCACTTTGCGATCATACCTGTCCTTCATCAAAGCTTGTGATTCTGTCAAATTTCTACCTGCCATCTCCAGACTCTTAAGCATGCGCTCACGGCTTTCAAGCACATACTTTAATAATGGACAAGGCTGCACAGTTCCCTCCCAAATTTCTTTCAGCATGTTAAGGGGGCCCCTGACACGGTGTCCAAAAATCAGCTCGTTTGGACTAAATCCCAGGCTCTCATCAGGCACCTGCCGAGCAGCAAACAGCACATAAGGCAATCCAAGATCCCAATCCATACCGTTGTCAGCACAATAACACCTGAGCATGCTTTTAAGTGTAGCATACCACCGCTCAAGCACCCCTTGACTCTCAGGGTGATACGCTGACGATACTACTGCTCGTATCCCATGCTGTTGCATTGTTTGCTTGAACATGTTGGAGGTGAAATTAGATCCCTGATCAGACTGAATCTCCTCCGGGTACCCGTACCTTGAGAAGTACCACAACAAGTTACTGACTACCGTCTTTGCCATTCCATTTTTCATAGGGTATGCATCGGGGTATCTAGTGGCAACATCCATTATGGTTAACAAAAATTTATTTCCAGCCTTAGTGGGAGGGAGTGGACCAACCATGTCAACAATAATTTTACTAAAGGGTGGCCCAATCACAGGAATAGGGTGTAACGGAGCCTTAGGAATAACTTGGTTCGGTTTCCCGACACGTTGACAAATATCACATGAGTTTATCCATGACTGCACATGAGACTTCATCCCCGGCCACCAAAACAATTTCCCCAAAGCCGCCACCGTTTTTCTCACCCCTAGATGTCCTGCCAGTGGTGTGTCATGAGCCAACCTCAGTAGGCTATCCCTGCACTCCCGTGGCACCACCAACTGGTCCACTACTCCGGACCCCTTTTGCCAACTACGTTTAGGGTCTTGAAAACGCCTATAGAGGATGCCTTCTAAATAAAAAAAATCTCCCGGCTGTGCATCACCGTCCTCGTCGAGCTCCACAGCTCCATTAGCACACGTTTGGAGCTCAGGGTCCTCTAGTTGCAACCGACGTATATCTGAGGGTGCCAAGCGATCTAACTGCTCCCGGAGCAATGCATGACCTTCCCCGATACTGGGCTGCTCCCTCTGTCTCTCTCGATGTACATAACGTTGCTGTCGTGGAGACTCGTCATGCCCAGCCTCGTCACTCTCGATGACAGGCCCAGGGGCTACTCCAGAATTAAGTAATGGTGCTAATACTGAATCACCCAGGAGAGCCGCCGAGTCAAAACTCTTAAAACCAACTCCAGCTTTAGCCTCCTCCTGTTGATCGTTCCTCCGCTGGTCTGAAGACGGAGGACTAGGCTGTGACACTTTAGCTGCCCGAGCTCGGGTGACAACACACGCCATGGGTTGTGTCTGGCACCGCTCGACCCACTCTTGCTCTTCCCTACTCACGTCGGCCGGCCTCTCGGCAACGACTAAGGGTAGAACCTCAGAAGCGGGCATTGCAAAGTCGTTGCCGAGAAGAAGGTCGACGCCCTCCACTGGCAGTTTCTCCACAATCCCGACATCCAATTCACGTGCCACACCATCCACCTCCAACTCCAACCGCACCAGCGGGTATGACCGAGTTGCATTAATACCCTGCACCACTACCACCCGAGCCGCGTTTATAGGGTAGCCAGTCAAGTTTTTCATCAGAGTCTGGGAAGCACCTGTATCACGCAAGACCTCTACTCCATGCTTGCGCCCCGCCCACATCACGCAACCCCGCCCTCTATGGTCGCAAAAAACATCCTGAGCAGGGTTCGAGCCTCCCAGGTGTTTCTGCATTGGCTGTGCCTCAGCCTCTGACGAACTGCCCCGGGCAAACTCAGATGACTTCGGAGACACACCAATGTTGCAGGCCAAAGACACAGCTGCTTTAGGTGGTTTGCTAGGACAGACTCTTGCAAAGTGCCCCTTTTTATGACATTGATAACACTCCAACTCCCCTTTGGGCTTCCCTTGGTACTGGGAAGGGCCCGGCCCCTTCTTAAATGGGACGGTGCTAGTCTTGTGGTCAGTCTTGGTATCATGGCTCTTGTACTTGTTTGCATAAGGTATATCACTAACTCGGGGGGGGGGTGGGGCGTCACGCCCCTTGTTACCTGCCTCACTACGCTGGGCAGACCCGCACCCACGAATTAGTGATAGCCGGAGGTCAGCCATCTCAGCTGCCTCCTGTAGAGTTTTTGGGTTCTTTTCTTTAATAGTTAAAGTCATTTCTGCACCAGTACACTTATAAAACTGCTCGAGCAGAAACAGCTCAGTCAACTGTTCGGCCGTCTCAGCTTTCTCAGAACGTGTCCAGTTTGTAAGTGCATCTTTTAAGTCCCGGGCATGTTCAAGAAAGGTCGCCTCCCTAGTCTTTGTAACACCCCGAAACTTCAATCGATATGTTTCCGGTTGCAACTCGTATGCCCGTAGGACAGCTCTCTTCAATTCTGGGTAGTCAATGCAAGACTCTAAAGGCAGTGCATCATAAGCCTTCAGACCCTTACCCGTAAGTCTTGAGGAGACTAGAGCTGCCCACTTCTCTTCAGGCCAATTATGCTCCCTACACTTCTTCTCAAAACGATTAAAAAATTCTGTGACTTCAGTTTCACTAAATACCGGCACCAATTTGACTAAGTGGGCTAAGGACTGTTCTCTTACTTGGCCCTCACGGCCCATCCGAATCCCTGTCGACTCTGCACGAGTCTTATCTAAATCTAATTGAGCACAATATTTCTCTGAGTCGTACCTAAGCTCAGCCTCATGCCTCCTAACCTCGATCTCATGCCTCCTCGTCTCATCCTCCTGCCTCCTGGTCTCATTCTCCTGCTTCCTAGCCTCAGCCTCAATCTCCTGCTTCCTAGCCTCAGCCTCAATCTTAGCAAGCTCAAGTCTAAATACCATATCTGGAGACAGGCAGGAAGAGGGAGCTGCCACTACTGAAGGAGGGGGGGCAAAAACTGGGGAACCACCATGTGCACCACCCGAGGGCACTCCAATCTGCCAATTCTCATCCCTCTGTGGGAGAGTGCTAACCTCCGGTAACTGAGTGGACGGCACTGTGGGAGTCGAGTGAGAGGGGATCTGGGGAGGAACCCCCCCAAACGCCCTCTCCTCCGAAACCCCATGTCGCCCACGCAACACCCAGGAAATCAGCTCCCCCTTGGACATCCCTACTACATTGGAAATGCCCAAAACCTTGGCTATCAGGTGCAAGCCACAAACATCCACCCCAGTCAGCCTCTCCTCCGTCACGTGGTACCGCTTACTCACAAAAACTTTAGCATCCTCCTCACTGATTACTAACGGCACACCTTCAAATGGCATCTCTCGCTCATCGTCAGTGCTAGTGCACGACATACTGAAGTCCACAAAAAAATTCTCGAGACAAAAGTGTTAAACTTCCTATGCAAGCACTAATTACTAAATTAACTGGAGTCTCTTAAATGCTTTACTAATTGCCATACAAAAAAAATATTCTTCAATATGCACGCTAAAATACAAACAAACAAATGTTGTACAACTCTGCAAAAATTTATACTGTTCACAAAATCCTAAGCAAGGTCGCCATTTGTTACGACCTGGCACTCGGGTACACAAGGGCTCTCAATCAGGACTCGAGTACGGCTCGCTGCCACAACGGAAACACACGATCCCAACCCCTGAGTACTGCCAGCCGAACAAAAAACACCAATACCCTCCAGAGTTCGATCTGCTATAACGGGGTATACAAGAACTCGGTACTAGTGTTCAACAACAGACTAATAAAGAGACAGGAATTATCTAGTCTGGTCAACAATCAAACAAAGAAGTAAGAAACAACAACACCAAAGAATAGTGTTGGCCGAAGCCGAAGTAATCCACCCTTGACTAAGAACTTAAGAAGTCCTCCACCCTCTACTTCGGATCGGCACTATTACGTTACGTTAATCAATAGTCCTTAAGCATCGAGCAAGGAATCTTCTGAAAAAGTTAGATGCTTCTCGGATGCTCGTAAGAAGTACGTATCGGATTTTGAACAGCAATTCAATAAGCAACACACTGGCAATTAAATATCATTAAAGGTTTAAATTGACATAAGAAGAATTATAAGAATAGGCAATAGTAAATGGCAAACATTAAAAAAAAGTACTCCGCCAATGCACCGGCAATAGCCTACTCGGATTGTGCTCGTGGGCCACTAATCACTAAAGTAGCTAAGCGTGCAACACATGAAATCAATAGTGCATAAACAATATCATACATAAGGAAAGCTTCAATACTATTCTGTATCTGCTTATCGAGCAAAGTCTAGCTGGGATGTAGTAGGCTAGGAAACAATGGCTGAGCAAGCGGCTCGTAGCCTAGCGAGGTCCTTAAGGCTGTGCGGCCAAATTACGTTAATTGACGGGATGCTCTCTTGAGAGATCCAGATCGCTAGTATCTGGTTTTCTCCTGGCGATCCTCTCAAAGTCAAAGCAAACGAGTTAGTACAGTGTTGGGTGGCAGAGGCAAAAGCCCTCACTCGCAACACAGTGCTAAACTCACAAGGTACACAGTCAGAAAGACCACCTAGGCTTCCCACGTCTCCGTTGCGATTGTACAGGTTCAACAAAATCTAGTACACATCGGAAATCACAACACCAGTAGCCTTATCCCAGTCTAGCATTACCTAGACCAGCAGAAAACAGGAACAATAATAATAATACACAGGGAAATGCATATACGAGTGCAACAAACATTAACCCGGCAAGCGCGATAGGCCTCACGGAAGGCTTCCTATAGGGAACGCGATAGGCCTCACGGAAGCAGGACCATAAAAAAAGCTCTCCAAAAAAAAAAAGGGCCTATCAAAAAAAAAAAATTTGTCTCTAGGTGAGATAATTCCCCTCCAGTACTCATCCATGTAAATCTCACCCACCCCCCTCCCCTCCTTCCCCACCTTATTCCCCCCTCCCTCCCCTCCTCAATTATCACCTATTTTCCCTCTTATTATCATCATTTATCGGTTATTTTTCTCTCCCGCGATAATGTAGCACAAGTGGGTTGCAGAAAAGATCGATATGTACCACACACACACCAGCCCAGACCGCCCCGCTCCCCTCAGTTACCTCACAGACAGCGAGAGAGGAGGGTTGACTGCAGCTCTCTCTCGCCTGACATTACGACCGGGTGGCCAATATCTTCGGTTTTCACCACCCAAATGCTTTTCCCACTTATTTTAGCACTCTTGAAGGTTCATATATACATCATATATGTAAAATAAAAGCATACCGAAAACAAATAATGGTCTATATTGTAAATATAACGAATTCTGTCAGAATCCAAGGCTAGAAATACACTAATAACTACCCAAGCTCCTAGGGCTATTTAGCGCTTAACAGGTTAATCAATCCTATTCTAAATTATCCCTTCCAAAATAGGCTATCTACTAGGCATATATCTCGTGAGAACTCAAGCGATAATACGTTGGCTGACTAGCTCTGCACCAACGGGACCATGGAAGTTAAAAAGGGTCGGGAAAAGAGGAAAAAAGGCTGTAAAAGATAGTAGAGAAAGTTCACATCAGTCAGAAGAATATATATAGTTAGCAAGGGAAATGAGAAGTCGCTCTGCCTAATGAGTTCTGAAGAAAATGTGGCGAGACTTCCCTTTTTATACTCGGCCCTCTAGTGAGCCCAACGTAAACTACTAAGGACCGCCCACTGACAATCATTACGTAATTGCTCTCTCTCAATCTGGGATAGACAAAGGCTTTCCCACGCACTGAGGGGAGGGGGGAGGGGGGGAGTGCTAGTGAGTTAGGCCCACCTCCCGCATGGCGCACCCACTGACCCCCATTACGTAATCTCTCTCTCTCCTCTCATCATTACAAATAAGTTTTATACGCAATACTTATAACTAATGATATAAAATAGAACTCGTTGACTCAGATGAAAACAAAATACATATTCATAATACTTATAGTACAACGGCTCACATGAACTAAGTTAGGAAACTCTACATAGACTACAGCCAAAGTTCCTGCCCTGACGATCCTAGCGAGAGTGGGGCATGACTAGGTGTTCTGTACAGCATGCTCACACTGGACATGCGTCACAATATATAAAGCCTTGACATGGGCGAAAACAAAGAGCCTTTCTGGACTGCCCATGACACGAGCTTTCATATGAAATAAAGCACACTCTAATACATAAACTGTAGCCCCATCCACTGTCCTGGCAATCCTAGCGAGTCACTGTAGGACAAGCCATGCGGTTCTAACGGAGTGGTTAACGTCACAGTAAATATTATTGATAGGTATTAAGGCAAGTGTAGGTTTATCATGCATCTGACAACTAAGCGTGGGGACACAGGTATCCTTAGGCTTACCTCTCCCTATCGTTCTTAGTTCCTACCCACCCTCCTCCCTTCCCACTCTTCCTCCCTTCCCATTCTTCCCCCCTCCCAACTCCCCAATCCCCACTCTCATCCCTCTCGCTCTTATCATTATTCTCTCTCTAATTCTCTCTATTTCTAACTATTCTATACATTTATTTAAGCGATTTCCAAGCCCCGGCAAAAATATGTTAGGTACTCCAATATATCCAACTATTACTCCATGAATTACTTAAACACTAGAATACATATTTAAAGTATATCTCACTATTATAACCTTAATACAACTACTCTATTAGTAAACATAATATTTCTTACACCGACTGTATATGATGGAGGCAAGTGGTACTGGGCGCCTAGAATCTGAGGTTTAAGTAGACGTCAGCTTCTAGTCAGCATTCCCGAGATCTCACAATAGAGTTGGTTACACGTGACCGCTCTGATGGAAAGTTACCCAGAATAGATCACATTGGATGACGTCATTATTGACAGGTACTAGGATTGGTCGTGAAGTACACGTGAATGATAATGAGTGGTTTTACGTCATAAAGAGGGGCGTAACCCAACATAATATAAGGTGGGTATCCAGAGAGCGAGGGTAGAAACAAGAGAGACCCCGGCTCGCTCATCGAAGGGTCAGAGGTTAACTCCGTGTGTGATAACCAGACTATATAACATACTTGAATTAATCGTACTGATACGAATACTTATACAATCAATATATTAGTGTATTTCTGAATAAGTCTTAAGATATCTTTTATTATACTATTCTTAATTATTCTTAAGTTTCATTTACCTAACCTTACCATTTATCTAACATTCATTTGAGTTATCTAATTAATCCCAGGGTAAACCTGTGATGGTGGCAGCATATATATAGGGGAATTGATACCATTATTAACCCTATTCTCTTAAGCTTACATGGTGTGCAGCGCGTGGTCATTTTTTGTTACAACACAGGCTACACTCACGTGTCGATTAATTGACCGCTAAAGCTACTAAAAGTATGTAATTCAAGTCACTGGAGTCTGTATACATATATATAATTCACACACGGCGGGCTGAAACACTTGCACATCTGGCAAGTTTCCCTCCCTGCCTGCAACGCTCCCCCACACAACTACGGGGCTGGTCGCAAATTCATCAAAATATTCTTGCGGCGGAAGCAGGGAATCCTCAACTTTGTCTGACGGAGGAGGAGTCTACATGGCTATGGTACCGACGTGTGGTGTGATCGGCCTGACTTAGGAGGACCAACTTTGACTGACAGTGGTTTGAGGCCGAATTCTGGACGTCGCCGGCACTGAAAACCACCCAAGCTCCACCGCGGCTAACTCACAACAATTCTCTTCAGCCTAGCATAACCCAGAGGCACTGCAGGCAGTTGTATCTTTCCTTGGTTTGAGTGAGGATATACGATACAGCCAGGCATGACATTGAAGAGGTAACGTGTTACTGGAGGTCTTAAGTGCATATTTCTATCCATAAAATTTTACCAATCTTAATTCAATACATTCATTCAATTGTGTAATTCATTTTTTTTATCACTGCCTTTTAATTAATTAATTAATTTGTGCAAAATAGGGTGTATTTAGATTCAAGATTTATTGTGCGTTTTGTTTTTAATGGAATTATTTACTATATATATGGGAGGATTTTATATATTATATGTTTATCAAGTGAATTTTCCACATGTCATTAAAACGACTGTTTAAAAAAAGGCCTAAGGTTCCCGCTATCAATCCAGTTGATCCCGAATTATCTGATATTGCTGAGGAGAGCGGAGACAATTTTTCGGACGATTATTGGAGTGATTTTGATAATCATTATTCAGAGATTGAATCTCAAGCAAATCCGGCTTTTACGGGATCTCCACCTTTGTATCAAAATGTTAATCAGAGTGTGTTAAGAAGTGGGACTTTCCGATATACGACCCCCACCTATGTGGAACCATTGCCTAGTATAGTCATTCCCACACCTCCTGAAAATAACGTCATTATGTCGGGTAACGAACCACAGGCTTTTCATTTAAGTGTCACCCATGGACAGGCCGTGAAACTTTTCACTGGGTTGGAAGAACACAGAAATATTTTTTCAGTTTTGGATGATGTAGAGACGGAAATTGCAGCAAAGGGTATCACACAGGGGAAGGCCAAAATTGACATTTTTCGCTCGAAAATTGACAAAGGGCATACTCCAGCTGGGTACCTTTTGGCTTGCGATGACCTCATACATGCTAAGACTTACGGTGAGTTCAGGCTAGAATTCCTAGAGAAGTTTGGGTCGTCAGCTAAGGGGGAATTTGCGAAATTCCATGATTTCGCCGATCAGCTATTGAAGCAAAAGAAAAATCTGTCAGTAGATACATTATTGGCGCAGTGTTCACAGTTCGCGAATTGTATGTCGCAGGATCTAGTTTGTCACTCCTGGTTTGAGGACAGTAAGATAACAATAGGACAGCTGAGAAAGTTACTGGGGTATGTTATGCTGGTTAGTGCTTTACCAGACACCGTGAAACCGATCGCACGATGTATCGAGTTCCCTCCAACAATGTCTCTCAATAAATTCTCGAAGGAACTTAGGAAGTCTTGTGATACTAGCAGTGTAACCACCGAGCAAATTCAGTTCTCGTGTGCTGCCGTTAGGAATTCCCTACCTGTTTCCCCAGCTCAACCTGGGCCTAAACAGAATTTCCCTAAACAGAGTCAACCAAATAAGAACTCTCAACCACATAGAAATCCCCAGCAGTTCTCCTCAAACAGTTCTTTTCCCAAATTCCATAAACCTGCACAAGTAAGTCAGAGTAGACAGAGTTACAGCTCTCAAACATGGAACCATCAATCGCCTCGTTATCATGGGAATGGTGGTCGACCGCGGGCCGCAGGCGGAGGCGGTCAGGGCGCGCAGAGACCTGTGATAATGGCTACCGGCGCATCTGGTCAACACAGGGATGTTATGTGTTTTTATTGTGGGGGACGGGGTCACATTGTTCCTCATTGTAACATCAAGGCCAAGGAGCTATATGAATATACGGCAGGTAAGCAACCTTTCTGTCGTAGATGCAAGTGTAATGATCACAGGACCGGAACTTGCCCGGAAGTGAAGGTAGATTTAGACGATTGGAAAGCCAGTCGCCCTAGGTCGGGGGAAGCTTACGATCACTCCCAAGCAAACGTAACGTAAAACATCAATATACACAAACTCCGGAATGTCCTACGTTAATGATAAGTGCCCTTATGCATTCACCTGACTCGTTCATTTTGAAGTCATGTGTAAATAATACAGATATAAGTGTTTTAATTGATACAGGTTCTCCTGTGAACCTAATGTCTAGCTCTGTCTTTAACAAATTGAATCATGATGATTCGTTTAAACTTGAATTCCCTGATGTTAATTTTCAGAGTGTTTCAGGGGATAATATTTCAATATTAGGGGTACATACTTACCGTTAGCATTGCATGAGGACTTGGATTTAATGATGGAGAAAGTGTACGTTGTTCAGGGTTTAAACATCTCTTCGGACCTTCTGTTGGGTTTTAAGACAATGAAGGCCCGTAAATTTATTTTAAGTCTAGAGATGAATGGTGTATCAATTGACGGTACTTTTATTGAGGCGTCATCTAGCTTCCCAGAAATTTTACAATTTGTATCAAGGGGTGTACGTAAGGGCGTTGTGGAGAGTGATAAAACCTTTCAGGCGAAGCGTCGTACATCTGGTAGGAATATCGGGGGAGGTAGATGCCGGCACATCCACACTACCAACCCCGCTCTTCCCGCTGTCGAGATTAAATTGCATGATTATTAATTTAGAACAATCTATGGGGGATTCTGATATTCTCATTCACTGTAATACTATTGTTGAACCGCATTCTGCGAAGGTTGTTAATGTTTATGCGAACAATCTTAAGAGTACAGTAAATTCTGTTGTATTATTACCCGATTCCTCAGCGATCAAGGGTATTATGTTCGCTCAAGCGTTACACGAGGTGGATGACACCAATGTTTTCCAAACTCTCATTTTAAATACCACAAATGGCTTAATGAAATTATATGCGGATACGAAGTTATGTAATGCTTCCTGTGTACCTTGTAAATTCGAAGAAATTAATTCTCTTCCCGTGGCTTCAGTGCGCACAGGGAACTCTCCTGGTATGGAGGATAGAATGCGTAAGATTTACGAGGATTTAAAAGGTACCAACTTTCCTGAGGCTCAGGGTCTGCTTAAGGCGTTATTGAGGGAATTTAATGAGTCCGTACATTTGAAAGGGGACGCTATAGGGTTTACTGGGATTATGGACCATAAAATTGTGTTGAGTGACAAGGATCAGAAGCCCGTTTACCTGCCTATGTATCGCTTATCGCACAGTCAACGGGAATTGACTGATAAACATGTTTCAGATTTACTTTCTCAGGACGTAATTCAACTATCAACGTCACTTTGACGATCACCTCTTTTCTTAGTTCCGAAGAAGGCGAAGGGGGAGTTTAGAGTCATGGTAGACTTTAGAAAACTTAATACCATTACGGAGACCGATCATTTTCATATGCCGGCGATACTGGAAATTCTTGCTAGTTTGGGTACGAATAACAAGGTCTTTTCAGCCCTCGATCTTTCGAGTGGGTTTCATCAAATTGGGTTATCACCGGAATCAAGGCAATATACAGCATTTAATTCTCCTTCCGGTACTTTTGAATATAAACGTCTACCCATGGGCCTAAAAAATTCACCAGCAATTTTTCAGAGATTAATGAATAATGTATTGGCAGGATTGATCGGTCACAATGTTTATGTATATATAGACGATATTATATTTTTTTCAAGAACGGTAGAGGAACATCTTATCGCACTGAGAAATATACTTTCTAAATTAAATGAGGCAGGATTAACAATTAAAATCAGTAAATGTGAATTCTTTAAAAAGAAACTGTAATTTTTGGGGCATGAATTAACTCCGGACGGGGTAAATACCACTGCTCAATTGACAAATGCTATCACTAAATTTCCTACTCCCACTACCGTAAAACAGTTAAGGCAAGTTTTGGGCCTATCGGGCTACTATAGGGCATTTACAAAGAACTACGCTAGTATCGCGAAGCCTCTATATATTTTACTCAAGAAGGACGTTGAATTTTTGTGGGGAGTTGAACAAGAGGGTTCTTTTGCTGAATTAAAGGCGAGTTTAACATCTCGACCGACCCTTGCTTTCCCTGTTTTTAAGAAACCTTTCTATATTGATTCTGATGCATCATATACTGGGTTTGGAGCTGTTCTTATGCAGTATCATGATAGGAATCTCTTGCGGCCGTTAGGATTCGCTAGCCGTTCTTTAAAACCTGCGGAACAGAATTATTGTGTTACCGATTTAGAAGGTGCAGCGCTAATTTGGGCGTTAAATATATTTCGTGAGGTAATATATGGTTTTGATGTAACTGTTTGGACAGACCATAAGCCTCTAATTAAATTGTTTGATGATAAACTTCTCACGGGTAGACGTGCCAGGTGGAAGTTAACATTAGCATCATACACTCCTACATTATTGTAGGTTGAAGGCAAGCTCAACACAGTTGCCGATGCGTTATCAAGGAATCCTGTTGCTCTAGTGTCGGTTAACGCACTATTGTGCAGTAAAAGTATTGCGTTAGACCAGCTTAAAGATAGTTATTGGGGTCAAGTCATTCTTGCTTTGGAATCGGGTGATTTTAGCGGCAATGTCCCTTGTCACCCCGACTTAGCAGGTTTTGATTATTCTAATTTTGTAATGCATGAAGGGTGTTTGTACAGGAAGATGGATTTAAATGACAGGGTAATAATGCAACTAGTCATTCCAGATTCGCAAATTAGTACTTTATTGCCTATTTTACATGGACATGATACAATTGGGCATCCGGGGAAGCTTCGGTGTTTGACACAAGCCCAGAGAAATTATTATTGGCGGACGATGAAAATGGATATAGATAGATATATTGACTGTTGTTCTACATGTACCACTATTAAACCTAAGTTGAGCCCGGAAGTGAAAATCGGGGAATATCCGATTCCGGCGCATCCTTTCGATGTGGTTGCTATAGATTTATTGAAACTTCCACTGACTGACGCCGGAAGTCAATACATTATGCTCACTATTTGTCACTTTTCACGGTATGTCGTGTTATCAGTGTTACAGGATAAAGAGGCGAAATCGGTCGCTAATAAATTTTTTAGCGGACGTCGTGTGTAAATTTGGTTGTCCTAATACAATTATAACTGATAATGGTACAGAATTTTGTAATTCTAGTATGACGAAACTATGTGATGAATATAATATAGATCATGTTACTGTTTGTCCTCATTCACCCCAGTCTAATGGCTTGGCGTAACGCGCTAATCAATCTCTTATCCGTGCTCTTCGCGGCTTATTATTAGATCGTGATACGAGTACATGGGATTCAGTTTTGCACTTTGAAGAATCAACACTAAATTGTTCGATAAATTCCTCAATTGCGGATTCGCCTTATTATATTGTTTTTGGTAGAGACATGAGACTTCTGCATAATTCGCTAGTTCAGTCTAATTCTCCTGTTTATAACTGCGATGATTACGTGTTGTATCACTTGAATAATTTTCGGTCTATTTATAAGACTTTACGCAGTTCTCTTTCGAAATCAAAGGAAGACATGATGGACGTAGCGAATAAACATAAGAGGAATGTTAATATTGTTGTAGGGGATCTTGTTTATTTGAGGGAATTTTACGCCAAAGATAAATTACAACCTGTTTTCGAGGGTCCTTACCGCGTAATTTCAGTCGACAGGAATAGTACTGTTATAAAACACTTAGAAAAGGGCGTTGAGAAAAGGGCTCATATGAATCATTTAAAACGTGTTATACGCAATTTACCTGGTTATGAAGATATTTCTGTTGACCACAAACCGATGAGTCCGAGGAATATTAGGGGACGTAAACGGCCTAAAAGGCAAATGGTGCTCATAAATATAATTTAAGATCGAGTAATGTTGCTTTTGTTAAAGAGGGAGGTAATTTTGTTGCTCAATGGTGGGTAGACAGTTTGGGAATTAATTTGTATTCATTTTACATGTAAATTTTTAGTCATATTTTTGTTTTGTTTGGTTCCTCAGATGGGTGTCGTAGGAAGGATTGTGGGGCGCGTCTTGGTATTCTGGATACTGGGATGGTTGGCTGGACACCTACGCACTGTCGCCGCTAGCGCAGGCAATCCTACCAATCTCACTAGGTCGGAGATGATTATGAGACCTAAGGGTAATGTTGTAATAGTTTCCGATGTGGTAGGATCTTACGTGGATATGGCATATTTGACTAAGATTAAACAGGGATGTGGTAGTGTTTCGGAGGATGTAACTAGAACGAGGGATATGTTGGACGAGCTTCAAGATTTGACTAAGCACTCTAATACTCAGACTGAGGATTTATTTCATTTGATGCGCTGGAAATTGTCTGTTGTGCAGTCTGAGGTAGACCATGTTTCTCGTAATGCAGAACCTGACTCTCACTCTCGCCGTAAACGGGGGTTGATTAACGTAGGTGGTAAGTTACTTGGGGGTTTGTTTGGCCTCGTTACTGAGGAGGACCTTCAATCTGTTGAGAGTAAAATTGAGGATCTTTCTATATATTTGGAGAAACAGAACAGGATTATGTCTACGAACAACATGAATTTGCAAAGCATGGTGAACACCATTAATGATATGAATACATTTCTTAATGATGTACAAGGGTCACTAAACGCGTTGGAGAGTAACGTAACGTTTTTTGAGGAGCTCGTCATGATATCCACTCGTATTGACACTTTCCATATTTGATCTACTATTTTGGGGAAGGATTTTGAGCGCTATATGCATGCTTTAGTTCATGCGGAGAACCGGCTAGTGACATCTGACTTACTTTCCTTGGCTGACTTATACAAGTTACTGAAATTGGCAAATAGGGAATTTGATTTGTTACCTTTGGTGGGTCACTCAGAATTAGAGTCTTATTACCCTTTCCTCGAGGTGTACATGAGTCACGGTAAATTTCTTATTTTAATCCCTTTTGCTTCTGACATGATTTTGTCTTGGACTGAAATTATACCTTTTCCGGTAAAATTTCATAATTCCTTGCTCACTATTAATTTCCCTGCCGAGAATTTGCTAGTTTCGAAAGGATAGTATGCAGATGATTACTATTCGTTACTGAGTTCCTCCACTGTTCATGCGTTGTGTCACACGGCTCTCGGCTTGTTTACTATTTGCCCAGCGTCTGCCGTTCCTTTACTGCCAATGAGGTCTAACAAATGCGTTCAGGCTATTATGGGCAATGCCGATATCCTGAATAACTGTAATTTCACTCCGGTTCAATTTCACCCATTTGTTCATGTTCACTTAATTAATACTAATTTTCTTTATTTTGTGAATGCTTCAGAACTACTAATTACTTGCCCGGACCGTGCACCCTTTCATAAATCATGTATTGGCCAAGTTTATGTGAGGGACTCGTGTCTGTTGGTTTCGTCACATCTTACTCTTTACCCATCTTTCACTCACATGCTTTCGTTCACGGAACATGATATTCTGTTTGCTAGCATTCCGTCTGAAGTAAATATTACGAATAACTTTTCATTTCCCATAATAATTTCGCGTGAGATTGAAACTTGGGAACTGATTAACACATTCATGGATACGTTGTCGTTCATGCATTTCGTTCGCCCTGAGTACGTCTACCCTCTGCCACTGTTCACTGGTCATGTCGTGCTTATTTTCATTATCATTTTCCTTGTAATTTCCAAGAACATTGAGGGTAAGTTGACAAGGATTGAGATTATTCAAAATGCTAGACCATAAATTGTTTTCATTATGTGTAAGGCAGTAGAGGCCTGTAAGCAGACTTGTGGCATGTTTGTTGGTACGATTCCGTGTTTAACTTACTTTGCATAAATTTTATTTGTATATTGGAATTGTTCTTTTTCAGGTTTTCTATTTTCAGCATTTGCTTTTGATATATTCTATATCAATTTTATTGTTTATACTGTATATCTATTTTGCACATTTTATTTGTTATTTGCATATTGCATATTATCTGATTGGTTTAATTTTCTTTCCTTGGTATTCCGTGTTGAAAACCAGAATTCAAAGATAATACCTATCTCTTTATTTTCCTTAGTATAAGCTTCAACGTAGTGTTTATCTATATTGAAAATTAGTTGCACTCTACATCTACGAATTCATCACAGTGATATCAATGTTGAAATCTAGTATTATAACTCTTGAAACACGAGTTATCAATTTTAATTTAAATATTCACTTGGACTATACCCTACTATTTATTATATTCATATTTCAAAACCACTAATGACTGGATACAAATTTCGATCAAAGACATTGACAAAGTGGTGTAGTAATTGGTGGATCCTATCGAAAGGATGATAAACTTTCTCTACATTGCTTCAGTTATGTTCGATTTGCTCTTATGTCTTTGTTGTTTAGGGTATGGGTCCATTTATATGTATATATATATATATAATCTCTTTATATTGTTCTTATGTACATTTTTCTTTCAGATTTTCTTAATTTTAAATTCCCTTTTATATAATAAATTTACAAACTTCAATTAATTTTACAAAAACAAACGGAAAACAGAAAAAAAAATCACAAAACCCAAAATGTATTCTTGATACTATAATCACTTTCTATTATATTTTGTTTGGGAGTAATTTCAGTGGAAGAAATGATTTCTCTTATCTTTAAGGGGGGCGTGTTAGGTACTCCAATATATCCAACTATTACTCCATGAATTACTTAAACACTAGAATACATATTTAAAGTATATCTCACTATTATAACCTTAATACAACTACTCATATTAGTAAACATAATATTTCTTACACCGACTGTATAATAGATGGAGGCAAGTGGTACTGGGCGCATAGAATCTGAGGTTTAAGTAGACGTCAGCTTCTAGTCAGCATTCCCGAGATCTCACAATAGAGTTGGTTACACGTGACCGCTCTGATGGAAAGTTACCCAGAACAGATCACATTGGATGACGTCATTATTGACAGGTACTAGGATTGGTCGTGAAGTACACGTGAATGATAATGAGTGGTTTTACGTCATAAAGAGGGGCGTAACCCAACATAATATAAGGTGGGTATCCAGAGAGCGAGGGTAGAAACAAGAGAGACCCCGGCTCGCTCATCGAAGGGTCAGAGGTTAACTCCGTGTGTGATAACCAGACTATATAACATACTTGAATTAATCGTACTGATACGAATACTTATACAATCAATATATTAGTGTATTTCTGAATAAGTCTTAAGATATTTTTTATTATACTATTCTTAATTATTCTCAAGTTTCATTTACCTAACCTTACCATTTATCTAACATTCATTTGAGTTATCTAATTAATCCCAGGGTAAACCTGTGATGGTGGCAGCTTATATATAGGGGAATTGATACCATTATCAACCCTATTCTCTTAAGCTTACAAATATTCACTTTCAACTGGTACGAAGTAGCCTACGCCAGATTGCCAGAGGGATCGGAGGGTGGGAGAAAGCCTTATCTTTGCTATCCTGTCCTTCCATTTTTCCTTATTCTTAGGGTTACATTCTCTAATTTAGGATTAAGTCCTGCCCATCTCACTGGGATCGAAATATCTGTATGGCCAGTGTATATAATTTAAATCTCATTTCACGATCTTAATTTCTCATATTTCCTCCACCTCCTTTCCTTCTTTTCGTCCTCCTTCTCCCTTTCTTTCCTCTTCATCCTCCCGCTCCTCTTCTCTTCCTCCTCCGCAACGCAGTCACACAAATTATACTTAGATTGCGAAAAAAAAAACATACGAGGAACATTTAAAAAAACTAAATTTGTTTAGCCTAACCAAACGCAGATTGAGAAGTGATCTAATAGAGGTTTTCAAAAATGTTAAGGGATTCAGCAACCTAAATGTAATTGATTACTTCACTATCAACCGATCAAACTTCACTAGAAACAAAGGTTGTAAGATTATAGGAAAGCGATTTAATTCTATTGAAGCAAAACACTTCCCCATGCCAGAGTTAGCTGGAGGGAGTGGTGGGTGGGGAAGAGACTTCTGCTTTACTATCCTTATTTATGTTTTACCTAGTAGTTAGTAGCTTAGCAGTGTAGATGTCCAAACTGCACCGTAAGGACCAATAGGTCTGTTACAGTTTGTAAGTCCTTTGTATTCCTCCTAGCCCCATCAGCCCCCTAGAGTAACAGGGAATGGACAACTTCCGCCATATTGGTACCACTGGAGTCACTATACGCCTCTGATTGTACTGAAATTATGCTCATGTTCATAATAAATGTTCGGCGATGTGAGTACAAGATATATAGTTTGGTCTTTGCGTCTAAATTCTACACGATAAAAAAGTAGATAAATAAATAAATAAATACATATTATATATCTGCTTGATTATTAATGCACAATAATGGCGACTAAAGAAAGAAAACACTAATTTATCTCACTACAATATCTCTAAGCAAGTTGAGTAAAACTCAAATAGTATTGATATTATTAAGCGTTCTCTTGGTGTATGGATATGTCGTTAATAATTATATATTACTAGGTGTGTATAACATGTATTTGTATATTCAGATAATGTAATTCAGGTATTCAACTTGCTCGCCACTATAGACAGATCATGTGTTATAGGCCAATGAAGCATGCGTGACGGAAGAAGGTAAATGTCTGAGGTTAAGAGAGAGAAAGAGAGACTTGGGGTATGAGTCATCATGTTGAATGGTGAGAGTGCCTCCTAAATAATATAATATGCCAAATACAGTACATAACCAATTCAGTCACACACACACACACACACACACACAGTACCGTCTATAGTGAGAATGGTATCATACAGATCCACCCTAAGCCTTCGTTTCCGATGTCGCCAATTGGCTAAAATACAGACTACACACACATCCACAGCCATTCCAACAGTACATAAAACACTTAACATGCATTTCACGCAATACATTCCCAGTTAAGGAGGCGCGATAATAATGAGCTTAGCTCGCATTGCGTGGATTCCCCTTGACTAACTATCCTCCCCTCAGTTACTAACCCATATGTCCCCTACTAACTTCCTAGTCCTGCCACGTTAGTGGCAGGGCAGTAGTTCCCTTTCCAATGTTCCCTTACCCACTCTAAACCACTGTTTGGACACTTGATCCTCAGTGTTTTGGAGGACAAGCAGCCTAGAAGGGTCACTAGATCTGTTGTTGCTTGATTTCCTTTGTACTCCTTTGTACTCCTTTGTACGAACAAGTAACTGAGTAACACACACACACACACACACACACTAGATGAATATTATTTTTTCTCTCTCTTCTATAATGCTATATATTTATTAGAGCAACGTTTTCCCTTTCATTACCATGGCATTATTTTCAGTCTAGTCTTGCTAACATTAGATTACTTATTACATTCAGCAGGATCTCCAGGAATTAGAAGGTACTGTGTATCTCTTATTAATCCTTTGAGGTCCTTCTTAAATTGCATAACAACGTCTAAAGGTCGTTTAAGTAAAGTGAACATTGACGTCACGCAATATAATGGGATACATGCATACTTGTAACAGGTATTTTTGTGAGCAACTGTACGAGGGCGTATAGTAATGTTTAAAGTGTGTGCAGTAATGAAGAGTAAATACAGGGGAGGAGTAGAGACCTTAATGGTGGGTGGGTTGGGGAATTATAGTGAGAGAGAGAGAGAGAGCGAGAGAGAGAGAGAGAGAGAGAGAGAGAGAGAGAGAGAGTAGGAGTGATAACTATATATATATAATAATAATATTAATACTAATACTAATAATGAGTTTGAAATAATATGTAAGGGGTGTGCAGTAATGAAGAATAAATACAAAGGTGAATGGAAACGGTATTAGTTGCTATGTTGGGAAGTTATAGTGTGTGCGTGTGTGTGTTTTAGAGAGAGGTATACATGCCTGTGTGTGTTAGAGAGAGGTATAAATGCCTGTGTGTTTGTGTGTGATAGAGAAAGGTATACATGTTTGTGTGTTTGAGAGGTGTATACATGCCTGTGTGTGTGTATGTGTGTTACAGAGAAGTATACATGCCTGTGTGTGTTTGTGTGAGGTGTACATGTGAGCGTGAGTGACAGCACACGCCACCCGCCGCTCTGCATTAAACTTGAACGTCTCTCTTGATCAACACATACACACACACACACACATTAAACTTGCAAGTCTGTCTTAGCGTCTTGATCAGTTACACATCACACAGAGTAACAGACACACAGACTGACAGACATACACATACACACTGAAGCACACAATGACAGAAAGACAAAGACGGGGGAAGAATGTGTATATCATCATTCGTGTTATATTTAATTTGTCTATGAGCGGGTTTGTGTGTGTCTATAGGCCTGCGTGCATGTGTGTGGGGTTGCGTGTGCGTGCATGTGTGTGGGGTTGCGTGTGCGTGCATGTGTGTGGGGTTGCGTGCATGTGGGTTGGGTTTCGTGTTACTCAGTTACTTGTTCGTCAAGGGGAATCCACGCAATGCGAGCTAAGCTCATTATTATCGCGCCTCCTTAACTGGGAATGTATTGCGTGAAATGCATGTTAAGTGTTTTATGTATCGTTGGAATGGCTGTGGATGTGTGTGTAGTCTGTATTTTAGCCAATTGGCGACATCGGAAACGAAGGCTTAGGGTGGATCTGTATGGTACCATTCTCACTATAGACGGTACCGTCTCGCCCGAAGGCTTAGGTAGCCATCAGCTTTGGTGAACCATATGATACCCATCTCGCCTTGTACCATTTTTGCCAACCCCAGATGGGACGTCACAACGTCGTCCACTTATCCCAGGTACCTATTTACAGCTAGGTGAACTGAGGCTAACACATGAAAGGAGACAAGCCCAATTTGTCTCCGCCCGGCCGGGGGATTGAACCCCCGACCCCTCGTGTGTGAGACGAGAGCGCTACCTACTAGGCTACGGGCTGTGTGTGTGCATGTGAGTGGGGTTGCGTGTGTG
The DNA here is from genome assembly GCA_037953745.1 of Lithodes maja. Classification (NCBI taxonomy): domain Eukaryota; kingdom Metazoa; phylum Arthropoda; class Malacostraca; order Decapoda; family Lithodidae; genus Lithodes; species Lithodes maja. Next base: position 33,048 of record JBAKBP010011128.1, on the reverse strand, counting down.
CATGTGTGTGTGGTTGCATGCGCGTATAAAGAACGGTGGAGGAGGGAGAGTGGGGATGGAAGGAAGGGGTGATAAAAGGTAGGAAGGCTCTTTTTCCGGTAATTTTCGATTTTAGTGGGATTGTGGCAGCTCCCCTCGCACACTTGGTGCGTCCACAAATATTTGGACTCGGTGAATTATAATAAATCTTAACCCTTTGAAGATCATGACGCATTATTACATTATATTCTGGCTATCATTAGACAATTTTATACAGTTTAGGAAGGATCTGTGGGAAATAAAAGGGCACAAAGGCTATCTCAATTAAACATTTGATTTCCAAATAGGCCTACCATTCCTAATCTGAATAAACTACTCTAATAAGAGCCAGATTTATAGAAACAAATTGCGTCTTAGATCATCAAGGGGTTAAGATGCATTTAAATTAATAATGAGTAACTAGCCTTACTCTCCGTCTTTTTACAGTGAGTAATTTTGGCAATGAAACTATTATCCCACCGCTCCATACAGAAGACCAAGTGCCGCATTTGTATCATATTATTATTTGTATTATTATATGAGATGCCGAAGTCTCCAACCAGGGTGCAGAAACACCATCAAGATGAATCCACACAAAACACCCGGAGGCACTGGAGAGAGACTACGGCAACTTAGGACAAAATAAAAACATATACTGTATACTGTACATATACACATATTAAACACAGATAACATATTATGCAGTGGAGGATATCAAGTATATATATAATACAATAAAATAGAATAAAATAAGTTTAAAAATTAGAATTAATGCTGCAAAAAAGCATCAACTCTAGACTTAAAAATGGAGATATGAGCTGAATTGACTAGCTCATTTGGCAACTTATTCCACAAGTCAACCATGGCCGGCACAAAACACCGTGAAAACTGTGTAGTAGAAAAATTAACACGGCTCATGGCAAGATCATTTAGATTGCTTGTGAATCTAGTTGCACGAGCCCGGACATAGGGCCCAGGCAGAACCCCATGTAAGGGATGCTGAGGGTTGTTAAAAACTTTAAATAAAAGACTAAGGGCACCAACTTTACGTCGATGACACAGATCAAGAGACAAATGAGGTAGAATAAAACTGATGGAATTTAGCGACCTGTCAAGCAACTTGAGATGGCAGTCAGCTGCTGACAACCAGACAGGTGAGCAGTACTCGAAATGTGGCAAAATAAAAGCATAAAAAGACTTGATAACTGTGGCGTCACAAGCAAATGTTTTATAAACCTTGCGAAGCAGACCAATTTTTGGGAAATGGAAGAGGAGAAAGAACGAATATGCTTTTCAAAAGTAAGTTTGGGATCAAGAGTAACTCCTAACAAACGCAGAGTATCCACATTCTCAATTTGCTCGCCAGAAACTTGTAGATAAGGATGGGGAGGATCCAAGGTACAAGATCAATGCTGATGATAATGGAGTGTGTTTTACTAGCATTAAGTTTCATGCCCCAAAGTTCACACCATGATGTAATTTTGGCTAAATCCCTATTCAGAGCAGTAGCAATTACGTGTCGATCTATTGGTGATGGAATTGACGCATATAAAGTTGTATCATCAGCATAGGAGATTAGTTTATGTTCAAGCTCGGAACGCAGGTCAGCAGTAAAAACAATAAAAAGCAAAGGCCCAAGGACACTGCCTTGTGGAACACCAGAAACAACAGTAACAGAAGGGGAATGAGACCCATCAATGACCACAGACTGAGATCTTTTCGTCAACAAATCTTCAAAGATCCTGAAAAAATGCCACCAATACCGATGAGCTGTAACTTATACAGAAGTGCTTTATGGTTGACTAAATCAAAAGCAGAACTAAAGTCAATAGCCACGACACACACGAGACTCATGTCCCTGGTCCAATGAAGATTGCAAGTCATGGGTGAGTGTCAGAAGCGCATCACATGTACCCAGTCCCTTACGAAAACCAAACTGTGAGTTTGGTATCAAATTATGACTATTACAATAAGAGGAAAGGCGTCTGGATAAAAGCCTCTCACAGAGCCCGGACAGGACAGGCGCAATGGAGATAGGGCGACAGTCACTAGGAGATGACAAGGCAGCACCTCTCCCTGTGCGCATTTCTTTTACAAATAATTATGTGATAATGGTAATACAAAATGATAAATAGATAGATAGATGGATAGATTCATTGATTGATTAATAGATAGATAAATAAATATACAGATCGACAGACAGACAGACAGGCAGGCAGACAGACAGACAGACAGAATAACAAATGTGTATGATAGCTTATGGTGAGAGATATTTAGGGTAGCGCTAATATTGGATTCTACCGATTGCCTCATCCTATTACCCAGAATACGAAGATACATACAGGAAAAGGAATAGAACACATGGGATGCAGGTGGAAGGAGGTGGGAAGGAGAGATATTTGAAACAGAAGAGGATTAAAGGGAGGTATTTGTTATTTTTCTGGACTCCCTTCTCTCTCATATTTAGCCCCAATAGCTATGAGATCTTAAGACGTTCACCCCATTATTTTGGCGATTTTAAGAATGTTCGTCCCATTTCCGTGTCAATATTATGACTCTTCGTGCATTTTAGGTGTCTTTTTAACCTGGCGAGCTATAGCGAGCCTGTAATATATTAGAAGCCGGGACATGTTTCTACCGATAAATGTACAAATTTATCTGGAAGGGTCCTTTTTTATTTTTTTATTTTTTTTAAGCTTGAGAGATGTCTAGGGAGCAAACTAAGCACAAATATATAATAATTAATCAAATATACATAAAAGAACAAATAGCTCCCCTTAAGAGAACGTTGACGGAGTAATGTTGTAGGGTAGGGAAGGGGAGTTTTGGGGTGTTTATGGGGAAAGTGGGAAGTGTTGAGAATGAGAAGTACGAGGGAAACAAGAATGAAAAAGAAGAGAGGACCATTAAAGATGTGTGTGTGTGTGTGTGTGTGTGTACTGGTGTTTAGTCTATGCAATGGTTAATTTTGATTGTCTAACGTGTGTTTGTAAGAGAGAGAGAGAGAGAGAGACAGAGAGATTGCTTCTAGTGTGCATACAGTATGTGTGTGTGAAAGTGTGTGTGTATGTCTTTGTATGTGTGCGTGTGTATGTATATTATATGTGCACCCGTGTGTGTACCCATGTGTGAGTGTCTGAAGAGCCAACAAACAACCACCTTTCGGAAATATATAAAAACACGATAACAGGAACAAAAAAACTCGCAAAACCCACCATAACATTCCGCTCGGTCGAGAATGGTGTTTCATCCGTAGTGGCCGGGGGGGGGGGGGGGGGGGGGGGGGGGGGGGGGTTTTGAGCCACGGGAGATATTATCCTTTCGTAAATAGCGATCGGTCAACTTCCGGCATGTTTGAATTAACCCCTTCTGTCCTCTTCATTTTATTCTAGCTAGATTTGGAAGAGTTTGTGCAGCCTAAAAAAAATCTGTAGTAGTAATAAGAGTTAAGTAAGTTTGAAGCCTGTTATTTTATCTTGAAGGGGGGTCTAGTGGGTCTTTGTTTAAGCTTGATGGAGGACTAGCGAGGAAACTAAAAAGTAATTGAATTAACTAATAAATATACCAAAAATTAACCCTACCTCACTTAAGTGATATGGGAACTCAATGTCCATGGTTATCATCTCCATAACATTGAACAAAGTTTTTAACATCGTCTTGTAGATTATAATTGTAGCTTAAACCCCTCTGTGATGGGATTGATGTTCGCCCTGGCCCGTAGACTGTGTGAATATAAACACCATGTAAGGAAGAGCACTTTATTGACAACGTTTCACATATAGCTTCATCAGGCCAATGACATACACCAACACATTTTACCACTCTACATGTTCTTATTATATACACCAAAACATTTCGGAGGTTGATGATTTATTGGTGCTTCTGAATGCTTGCGTGCTTGCCTTTTTGGGTGAACTGTTATGTGTTCATTTCCTGCCACCTCTTTTTCCCTTTTTCGTGTCTCTTGCTGATCCTCCCTACCCCTTGTGGGAATAAGGCCTGGCTACTGACTGACTGACTAACATTTTCTTGTCTTATACACCAACACATTTTACAACTCTACAATTGCTTATTTATATCATGGACTGTGTGAGTTTTCTCCTGATTCGCAGATCACGCCAGTATGATTGTCCTGTCAGTTGTTCATTCTCTTGTCACATTTTGACACACACTAAGGCACCATATCATACCATCTTATTTTGATATTTGGACACACACTAGGGCATCATATCATACCATCTTATTTTGATATTTGGACAGACACTAAGGCACCATATCATACCAACTTATTTTGATATTTGGACAGACACTAGGGCACCATATCATACCATCTTATTTTGATATTTGGACAGACACTAAGGCGCCATATCATACCGTCTTATTTTGATATTTGGACAGACACTAAGGCACCATATCATAGCGTCTTATTTTGAGATTTGAACAGACACTAAGGCACCATATCATACCGTCTTATTTTGATATTGGGACAGACACTAAGGCACCATATCATACCATCTTATTTTGATATTTGGACAGACACTAGGGCACCATATCATACAATCTTATTTTGATATTTGAACAGACACTAAGGCACCATATCATACCGTCTCATTTTGATATTTGGACAGACACTAGGGCACCATATCATACCATCTTATTTTGATATTTGGACAGACACTAAGGCACCATATCATACCATCTTATTTTGATATTTGGACAGACACTAGGTCACCATATCATACCATCTTATTTTGATATTTGGACAGACACTAAGGCGCCATATCATACCGTCTTATTTTGATATTTGGACAGACACTAGGTCACCATATCATACCATCTTATTTTGATATTTGGACAGACACTAAGGCGCCATATCATACCGTCTTATTTTGATATTTGGACAGACACTAAGGCACCATATCATACCATCTTATTTTGATATTTGGACAGACACTAGGGCACCATATCATACCATCTTATTTTGATATTTGGACAGACACTATGGCGCCATATCATACCATCTTATTTTGATATTTGGACAGACACTAAGGCACCATATCATACCGTCCTATTTTGATATTTGGACAGACACTAGGGCACCATATCATACCATCTTATTTTGATATTTGGACAGACACTAAGGCACCATATCATACCATCTTATTTTGATATTTGGACAGACACTAAGGCACCATATCAAACCATCTTATTTTGATATTTGGACAGACAGTAAGGCGCCATATCATACCGTCTTATTTTGATATTTGGACAGACACTAAGGCACCATATCATACCATCTTTTTTTGATATTTGGACAGACACTAAGGCACCATATCATAGTCTTATTTTGATATTTGGACAGACACTAAGGCATCATATCATACCGTCTTATTTTAATATTTGGACAGACACTAGGGCACCATATCATACCATCTTCTTTGGACAGATACTAAGGCACTATATCATACCATCTTCTTTGGACACACACTAAGGCACCATATCATACCATCTTCTTTGGACACACACTAAGGCACCATATCATACCATCTTCTTTGGACAGACATTAAGGCACCATATCATACCATCTTCTTTGGACAGACACTAAGGCACCATATCATACCATCTTCTTTGGACAGACACTAAGGCACCATATCATACCATTTTCTTTGGACAGACACTAAGGCACCATATCATACCATCTTCTTTGGACACACACTAAGGCACCATATCATACCATCTTCTTTGGACAGACACTAAGGCACCATATCATACCATCTTCTTTGGACAGACACTAAGGCACCATATCATACAATCTTCTTTGGACACACACTAAGGCACCATATCATACCATCTTCTATGGACACACACTAAGGCACCATATCATACCATCTTCTTTGGACAGACACTAAGGCACCATATCATACCATCTTCTTTGGACACACACTGAGGCACCATATCATACCATCTTCTTTGGACAGACACTAAGGCACCATATCATACCATCTTCTTTGGACACACACTGAGGCACCATATCATACCATCTTCTTTGGACACACACTAAGGCACCATATCATACCATCTTCTGTGGACACACACTAAGGCACCATATCATACCATCTTCTTTGGACAGACACTAAGGCACCATATCATACCATCTTCTTTGGACACACACTGAGGCACCATATCATACCATCTTCTTTGGACAGACACTAAGGCACCATATCATACCATCTTCTTTGGACACACACTGAGGCACCATATCATATCATCTTCTTTGGACACACACTAAGGCACCATATCATACCATCTTCTTTGGACAGACACTAAGGCACCATATCATACCATCTTCTTGGACAGACACTAAGGCACCATATCATACCATCTTCTTTGGACACACACTAAGGCACCATATCATACCATCTTCTTTGGACACACACTAAGGCACCATATCATATCATCTTTTTTGGACAGACACTAAGGCACCATATCATACCATCTTCTTTGGACACACACTGAGTCACCATATCATATCATCTTCTTTGGACACACACTAAGGCACCATATCATACCATCTTCTTTGGACAGACACTAAGGCACCATATCATACCATCTTCTTTGGACAGACACTAAGGCACCATATCATACCATCTTCTTTGGACAGACACTAAGGCACCATATCATACCATCTTCTTTGGACACACACTAAGGCACCATATCATACCATCTTCTTTGGACACACACTAAGGCACCATATCATACCATCTTCTTTGGACAGACACTAAGGCACCATATCATACCATCTTCTTTGGACACACACTAAGGCACCATATCATACCATCTTCATTGGACACACACTAAGGCACCATATCATACCATCTTCTTTGGACAGACACTAAGGCACCATATCATACCATGTTCTTTTAAGTCGTCAGTGCCAACACCTACCCTCACATTTACTGTAATAGACCCATTTTACGTTTCTCGGTCATCTCAGCCAGTTGAACCAGTGTATACATTTTCAACCAGTAGATCTCAACCAGTGCCAAATCGAATAGGGCCAACTAAATCGGTGTCAATTTGATATTATAATCTAACTCCATCTAACCTAAGCTAACAGTATTGGTTAAGTTGGCACTGGTTAAGAGCTTCTGGTTGAAATAGTGTACTGGTTGAGTTGTCTAGCTGGTCACCCCATACTACTATATTCTGTTTCTTTTCAACTGGCAGTTAATTGCAACGTTCCTATCAAGATTTCTCAGTTATTTTGAAGATTGTGTAGTGAAATATGGTGCTAATTATATAAACTTAGTCTTACTATGATGCAGATACATAGTAGTTTCATATTTTTCCATTAAGTATAACAAAATAGCTGCTAAGGAATTTAATGTATCTTCAGTTGAAGTGAAACCGAATATATATAGTCCATGACCACGAAGTATCACGAATCGGTACTATACAAAGTGGCAGTTTTTGTTTCCTTTTTCTCTTTTCGACATAAAGTACAATAATAGGATATTAAGTGACATAGATCCTTATTGGCAAGGTTTTCAAAATATCAAAATTATCAGAATTATTAGAATAAAATAGACCCCTTGAGGATAATGAAGCATTTTGACAGTTTTTTCTGGCTATTATTATACGATTTTATTTACATTAGGATGGGTATTTATAAGTCATAGTGTCAATTGAAAATGTGTTTACCCTTTTGATGCCAACAGCTCCTTCCTAAGTTGTATAATTTCGTCTAATGGCACCAAGAATGATATGTCAAAATGCGTCATAATCCTCAAGGGATTAAGGGGAGATTTCCCATTTCTCCCTCATGTTTAGCCCCATTGTTTTTTTTAAGATTTTATAACGTTCGCCCCATTAGTTTGGCGATTTAAAGAGTTTTTGCCCCATTTCTGTCAATATTAAGATCTTTAGTGCCAATAAGGTGTCAATTTTTTCCTGGCGAGCGATAGCGAGCCTGTAATTTAAGAAGAACCAGCCTTTGGCCGGGACATTTTTCTACCGAAATATGTACAAATATATCTGGTAAGGGGGTCTAGGGGCTGTACTTATAAGCTTGATGGAGGTCTAGGGAACCCACTATAAACCTCCCCTTAAAGAAGTGTCATCGTATAATGAAGGGGTTAACATAACTATTGTAACTGTCCTCGCCCCTAACGTTTCATCATCATGGCAAACCAACGAGTCACACATATGAACTAAAATTGAATTAAGCCTTTCAGTACGGTAGCATAATTCTTATTTCATTCTGGATATCCCTAAACGATTTTACAAAGACTAGGAAAGACCTGTGGACATTAAAAACAGAAAAAAAATATAATATCGCGTCAAATAACCGTCTAGTATTTACCTCAAGTTCCCCTAAGCTGCATAAAATCGTTAATGATAGCCATAATCTAATGAAGAAATGTACTATCGTATACTGAAGGGGTTAATATATCTATTGCTACTGGCCTCACTCCTGCCTTCTAACTATCATGCCAAACCAGTCGTTCACCCCCATAAATTAATATTGCCGCTGACATTCTCCCCTGACATGACTGACAACCTGAATCATTTAATAACAGACTAGCTACCCGTCGGATTAACTTAATGAATTACTAACTCACTGACGTTCTGAAATACTGACATATCCAGTAGCATATTTATCGGATAGCTTCTGAGTTTCCTACATGATTAGATTGATATCCAGTATTCGATAAATGGATATAAAATCGTAGTCATGTACTTAACCTTTAACTGTCTTGGTGGTGTAATGGTTAGTGTTTAAGTTAAGATCTGTATGTGGTAACACATGTTCGAATTCCAGGAAGATCACATGTTTTCATTAATTTCATTGGGAGGTGTTTGGTGTTGGGAGTGAAATAAGAAAATAGTTCATAAGATGTATGATATCATACTATTTTTATAAGAACGACGTATGATAAATATATTAACAACCATATTTTACCGATATAAAAATTAACCATCTCCAAGATTTAGCATTTGTATATGTTTTCTTCTTCCATAGTTCGTCATAGCTCGATCAAAAGTAATTCACAAAGCCATTTGGGAAGATACTGTTGTTGGTAGTAATTTATTGTGCAAGTAATACTGGTAAAGCTGGTATCACACGAGAGCTTTTATACTCAACATTCGATGGTCAACATTTTTCTGGCAACATTTCTGGGATATGTAGCACTGGTATCGGAAACTAGACTGATGATAGAATAATTTAGAGAGACATCATTATTTTAAAAGTTTACCTCATAAGCTGCCAGACCAGTGTTGAGGGTATATTTTTTGGTAAATTAATGTCCCGGACGAAGGCCAGTTCCTCCCAAAAAATACAGGCTCACTATCGCTCGCCAGGAAAGAATCGACACCTTAATGGTACGAAAGATGCTAGCATCGCCAAACTAATGAAACGAACGTCTTAACCCTTTCACGCTTATGACGCGAATTTGAGCCTATTAGGGATACTTTAAAGCCTTTGTTACCATCAGGGGTATTTAGAAACCTTTAGTTTAGTTACTCCAGCCTCTGCAGTTGTCTTTGAGTTAGCTGTGGGCAGAAAACTAATTTTGGAGAGGTAATTATAAGAGTGAGAGAACTCTATTTCTTATTGCTAATCTGGCAACCTCTGCGTCATAAAATCGTGAAAGAGTTAAAATCTGAAAACTAATGGGGCTAAAGGCCGCGTCATACAGAAGTCGAACCCACCCGAACCCGGCCGAATCGATTTAAAAATTCAAATTTCAGCCAGTTCCGGTCGATTCTGGTAACGCTTCGGGTGATCTTCGGTTATCTTCGGGAAGTTCTTGGGATGTTCTGGGCTTGAGTCGAATCATCCAGTGAATCGGCCAAAAGTTAATTCATGCGTTAACTTTTGGTGATGAATCGGGTCAAAAAAATTAAAAAAAACTATCGAGTCATGATCTAGTTACGTTCCAGTTACATTCGGATATATTCGAGTTATATTCGGGTTACATTCGACCTATTCGGGTCGTGTTCGATTGTATTTTGAATTGCCGATGATGACTCGAATTACTCGAACTTGGGTCGAATGTAACCGGATGATAGTCGATATTACCCCGAAGGAAACTCGATGATAGCTGCATGAATCTCTCATAAAATCGAATGTAACTCAAACGAGAGTCGAATACAACCCGAATACAAGGATGAATACCAGATATTGACCCGTATATCACTGGTTGCTTGCCCGATGTATCGAGTTTACACTCGATATAGACCCAACCATGACTAGAATTGGCAGAATAACAGTCGATTGAAAGTCGATGCTCACACGAATAACAGCGGAATATCACCCAATGCATCATTTTGCTAGGTGCGTCCCCACATGGGACGCCCGATGCTACCAGATTTGCACACGGACCAGCAGATTTAGGGCAGAACAAGGGGGGAATGCACACGACACCACCAGATGCGACCGGATGAATCGTACATTGGCAGGCACGCACGGATCTCCTTATATAGCTGCCGGCAGAGACATGCTGCCTCACTCCCCAACCGACAACGCCAAACAACTCCTCTCTCTCTCGTACGATACTCCACCACTCGCCAAGATGCCCAGAGGTTCAAAGGGGACGAAGTTGGGGCGTCCCAAGAAGCATGCTCCCGAACAGGCGAAATCGGTGGACCTCTTCGCCCCATCACAGGAAGCCCTGCCACCACCACCAGAACATGATGAGGGTTTGTTGATCGTCGACGACACAAGCTCAGACACCGAGGATGATGCTTCAGCGTCAGGGCAACAGGTCAACTCTGACCCCAATGCGAGCAACACCACCGACGAGTCAGAGAAGGTGATGGCTCTTGTGAAGAAACGGTAACCTCTTCCCCCCAGGCATGAACTCATTGCCACCCAAGAGATGCCTGTGTTAGGTGAGAGTCCCTCCCAGCAACCTGACTACACGCAGTATTCCACCCAGTCAGACGCCCCGGCGTCAGCAACCCAGTCCACTCCCTCGCCACCCAAGCCAACGCCGATGCCGCACAAGACAACGCCGCCCATCAAAAAACCTTCGGGCAAGTCATCAGTGCCAAAACGGAAGAGGGCCTACGCCATCCTGCCGGACAAGCAGTAAGTAAGTCTGGCAGAGTGGTACAGGGACCACGAGTGCCTGTACAACCGCAAACTCCGGGCACACAGGGACAGGGACATGAGGGAGAAAACCATGTCAAAGAAGGCCGCGGAGGAGAATCTGTCAGGTTGGTTGAGTGCATTTGTTTGTTATGTATAAATATTTTTATGTTAAGTGAAATAACAAAGACATGTATTTATTAATGAATCATTATTAAGTGTTGTGTGAAGTGCTGCATTGTATTTCCGTTATATTTCGGTGTACTTGTGGTTACCTGGCCAGGTGAATCTGCCACATTGTTGTAGACTCCTAATTCTTTATGTTCTTTGTTGCTGTGTCTCATTATTATTTCGAATAAAACACCACCTATACACTGCTTATGTTTAGACATTATTATTTTGCAGTGCAGGTCCTAGCCAAGTGGATGGAGGGTATGAGGACACGGTTTGGGAAGCTGGACAAGATCCCGTCAGGTTCCGGTGCAGCTCAGCTCACCGAGAGGGACACCTGGATAAAGGAGGCCTTTGCGTTCCTCAAACCACATTTGGTTAAGTTGCCCACCAGGAAGAGCAAGGTACGTTTATACAATATAACTAAATTTTTGTCCAAAAGGACAATAAAAAAAAATATAAAGGAAAAAAGAAATCAGTGGGTGTTTTTCAAGATATAATTTTTAATATACATTAATTAATGGTATATAGATTTCTCTAAAACAATTGGGCATATTATAAAATAAATGGATTTCATATTTTTAATATGTTCTTATGCATTTATTGATTGACATGTATTTAAGGAGTATTCACACGCAGACATAAATGTACCAGTAAAGTCACGGATATAATTTGTGATAAAGTATCACATGTCCACCAACATACTATTAATGTTTATGACATACATATATATGGAGTTATGTATTAGACCACTAAAGTATAGAGGTATAGTCAGTTAATATTAATATTTCAAGTTATCTTAAAACGCATTTTTAATTATTTGCTTGAGCATTGCATTTCATAAAAAAAATATGACACTCTCAAACGTAATAACTCATTCCCCATATCATCAGTTTAAAAGTATTGTTTGAACTGCTTTAGAAATAGATGTTCAATATTGTCCTAATTTCACTAACCCCCCTATATATTTCACAGGTCTACAAGCAGGCTCAGACCGCTACTAGAACAGCTATGGAGGTTGAAGAGGAGCTGGCCGACGATCCGGGCACACAACCTGACGAGGTGGACAGCCCACCGGTGCCTGCAGGTCCTACTCCCACCACCCAGGAATTCACGGGGTCCTCCTCGGCCACGACGCGTCGGCGTACAGCCAGCACCAGCAACACCGGGCCGGAAGGGAGCAATTCCGACCTGTATGACAAGGTAAATATTAATATTAGTTATCTGATGTTAACATGCCTTCATCGTTACGTTTTTATTTCATTGATAATATTCAGAAAATTGTTTTATTGTAGATTTCAACTTTGATAGAATTGTTATTATATTTAGATTTTTATTTATAGTAGATTTGCACTTTGACCGATAATTAAGTATATTCAGAACTTTCCTTTATCAGAGATTTGCAATTTGACAGAATTGTTTGTATATTCAGAACTTTTACTTTTAAAAATTTACACTTTGACAGATTATAACTTTGATTTGTACTATACATTTACACTTTGACCGATTAGTTAAGTATATTCATAACTTTGCTTTATCAGAGATTTGCAATTTTACCGATTCCTTAGTATATTCTGAAATTTTATTTTTAAACATTTGCACTTTCACATATTCGTTATCAATAAGGTACACTGCATTAATGCTTATGTAATATATATTATTGTATTGTTCATGTTGTAATGCAAATGTGTTTTACACACAGCTACGACAGGGGGAGCAACGCCTGGACGAGCTGTATAAGAAGTGGTACCGAAGCAGAAACATGGACAGCCCAGCCACCGCTTCCCTCAAGCTCTTCCACCACTTCGTACAGAACAACTTGTCGGACCTTCCAACAGACCTCATGGATCACTACGAGATGGAGGTGATGCGGTACACCAATGCTATGCGGGCCCACAGCCGGGGGTATGGACCCCTCCCATGTTTTGGCCCGCTTCAGGAGGCACCCAACCCTCAACCTCCTCGTCAGGCACAGACGCCAAATCCATATACCAGCCATTATGAAAATCTGAATGTTGCGGGACCATCATTCTACCATGGTGGAAAACAACAGCCAGCAGCCCCCAACACACCTCGAGGTTGGAGGAGCTATCCACCCTCGGTGGGATGTCCTGAGGCCACACCCGTGGATCATGGAAGGGCCACCAACCCCCTAAATGTTTCCCCTGGCTTTGTCGACCGGATGGTCGACAGTTGTTTGTAATCTTACTCCATACTCAACCTCTAATAACCTATCTGTCTACTATTTCTCTCCGCAATATTTCTTATAAAAATGTTTTGTACCTAATATTTATTATAAATTACAAATAAAATAAAGTTGGTTTTCTATGTATAATTGTGTTGTACTTTCTCCTAAACATGTCTGATTGTTGTTGCAATGTATGATTAAAGATGCTCCAATGTATAGTGTCATAACATGTTCTTAATTTTTAACTTCCCATCAGTAGTACGGATTAAAAGGGGAACATATATCGATAAAATGGACTAATAAATATTTAAACGAAGATAACATTCATATACATTTTAAATTTGTTATAACTGGTTATGACAAATGTAAAAAGATTTCACTTGAAAAACTAATAATGCATGACATTGGTATATGTTGTTGCAAATGTATTGAACAGAAAACTTAAATTTTGTGTCAACACTTATAAAATGGGGCTCAAATTGAGTGTGGTATATGTCATTGCAATTATATTGAACAGAGAACTAACAAAAATTTAAACACGCTTATAAAATGGGGCTCAAATTGTGTGTGGTATATGTCATTGCAATTATAATGAACAGAGACCTTAAATTTGTTTCAACAATTATAAAATGGGGATCAAATTGTGTGTGAGGTCATGAATATCAATTTTATTTAACAAAGGATTACTATTACTGATTTGGTTATACGATGTGGGCGATGGAATACTTTGGACATGAATTTACTGGAAACTTACCTCTTTAGTTGTCCAGTTCCTGCCAGGCAAAGCGCTGTTGGAGCCGGTGGTAGTACTCTGCCAGGTATTCCCTCACAAGTTTGGCAGCGGCTGGTCCCCTCTGGCGCTGCATTGGCTCCAGTCCATCCAAGGGGTCCCTTATCCAGTCACATTGTTGGTTATCATGATGCGGTGGGGGTTGTTGTGCTGGCCGTCGGTCGATGAGCATATTGTGAAGTATACAGGAAGCCAGGACTGCCTTCTCCACGGTGCTGGGGTGTATGTTCATGGTAGTTAGGAGGCACCTGAAGCGGTTTGCCAGCATACCGAAGGCATTCTCTACCTGCCTCCTGGCCCGGGACAGTCGGTAGTTGAAGTTTCTCTTGTCATCGTCGAGTCCTCGGTGTGGGTGGGGCTTCTGCAAGCACTCCCTCATGGGGAATGCGTTATCGCCAACAAGGAAGTAGGGCACTGGATGGTCCTCCCCGGGGAATGGCTCTGGTGCTGGCAAGCCTGCTGCACCATCCTCCAGCGCCTTCCAGATGTCGGTCACCTGGAAAATGCCACCATCAGATGCTGACCCGTTCGCTCCCATGTCAACGTACATAAACTTTCCCAGGTGATCAACAACTGCCAGGAGCACAATGGAGTGGTAGTGTTTGTAGTTATAGTACAGGGATCCGCAGTTTCCTGGAGGCTGTATGGCAATGTGCTTTCCATCAATTGCCCCAATGGTGTGCCTGAAGTTCCACGTGTCGTTGAAGCCCTTGGCGACCTCCTTCCAGCCTTCAGGTGTTGATGGGCAGACAATGGCCTCCTTCATGTACTCTTGTATTATGGCCTCACACGTCTCCCGTACTGCCAGAGATATCGTGTTGGCACCAACACGGAAGTTCAATGCCATGCTCTTGTATGCCTCACCAGTGGCCAAGAAACGTAGTGTCATGGCAACTCGCAATCTGGGCTCCAGGGGCTTCTTCCAGTTGGTTGTCTCCTTCTGGATCCGGGGTGTGACATGGGTTACAATCTCATTGAACAGCTCCTCGTCCATACGGAGATAGTACTTATAGGTGACCCTATCCGTTTCCATAAGCTTCTTCATCAACTGGTGGTCGTGTCCGTGGGTTGATCTCTGTGCGACCCAAGGCTTGACGCTGCAACTCCGTGGTTTCCTGGGTCGTTTTTGGCATTCACGTTCTTGCTCGATGAGGGTGCCGCACATAAGCCGATACTTGAGGTTGGCATTAACAATCTCCTGGAACTCGATTGCCTTCTTCAATTCATCTTGATATACCGCTTGTGGAAGTGAGGGGTCCGGGAAGTCAAGACTGTGTGCCATGTTGCCGTGTTGAGCACCGAGTTGCTAATGGTGTGGCTGTGAACCCACCCCTACTTATATAAGCGTCAGGTACGTCTGGCAGCTGGTTTGCATCATCGACTGATCTTCGACTGATGTTCGACTTAACTTCTTCTATTTCGGTTGTTGATTGACTGAGCTTCGGCTGAGCTTCGGTAATAATTCCGGTTATTTCCACGTCTTCGGGCCATATTCGACGCATGATAGAGCCTTCTTTGTTCCACATCGGGTTTCCTTCGAGTTACGTACGGGGATTCATCGACTCATCATCAAGTTTCATTCAGGTCCATCGGGTTATATTCGAAATTCATTCGGGTCAGTGTCGGGTTACATTCGTCTCCGAGTTACTTTTGGGTAATTCGGTTGCATTCGGGAAAAATATGCAAGTGATCGGCTTCGGGCGGCAGTCGGCCAACGTTCGACTTCTGTATGACGCGGCCTTAAGCATGAGACAGAAGAGGGACCAGAAGAGCTGCATACCTCCCCCTTAAGGCTGGTATATCGTGGCCATGTTGTTAATTAGGGTGTCCCTTGTTTATAGTCAATATTATTATTAGATGTACAATGTTATAGTTCTGTTCCGTAGTTCTCAGTATGCCATTCCAAGTGGTTAAGGAGGGATGGGCGTATTTATTTGCTAATATGTGTATATTTTTTTATATTTTTTTCTAGTTTCCTCCCTAGACCTCCATCAAGCTAAAAAAAAACACCCGCCCAAGACCCTCCTTCAAGTAAAATGTGTACATTTTTCGATAGGAAAATGTCCGGCCGAAGGCCGGTTCCTCTTAAATTACAGGCTCGCTTTGGCTCTCCAGGACATAATCGACACCTACGGTCCTACATGTCAAGAAAAGTCTTAATATTGACAAATAAATGGGGCGAAAAGCCTATAATCGTTAAACTAATGGACCGAACATCTTAAAACATTAAAACGAATGGGGCTAAACATGAGGGAGAAGGGGGACCAGAAAAATTGCCAAATCAGTGCAACTTCCTGTAAAATTGTCTCTGCATTCCCTCCCACACTCAACCACCTCCCCATACAACATTGCCTGCTATAGTCCACTCATTATAGGTAGGCCAACATTGTAACCAACAACCTCTGTAACTCAAATAGAGCTTGAGTAAATGGGCTGTAAATATCCACATCTATTTCCTGGATGATTCTTACTATATGTTAGAAATATTAGCTGGATTACTTTAGTCATTTATGATTTATAGAGGTTAGTGGTTACAATCTTTGGCCTACCTATAATTAATGAACTTATAGTTGACAATATATACATAACAGACAGGCACGTCATGCACGGGGATTGTTGTCAGGATTTGAAAATACAATGATCTAGTGCATGTTTTTTTTTTATCAACTGTCGTGATAGCGTCACGGTTAGTGCGTGAACATTTTGGTGTGAGTATCCTAGGTTCGAATCCTTGGAGTACCACATGCATTCATTAGTTTCATTGATTTCATTAATTAGGTTTATTTGTAAGTTATTTGGTGGGTGGGTTATAATATGAATGTATTTTGTGCTCATAGTTTTGTATCTGATATTGTAGAGAAATAGTTTTATATTTTGATACCTTTTCCTTCGTGTTACTGGGTAGGCCTCGTTGTCTGTATTAATTATTTCTACTTCAGATGAGTTTGGCAAAATTTAAATACATTATAACTTTATATGCATAAATATGTTCTTCTTAACACTACTCACACATTTTAGTTCTTCGTTTTTTCGTGTATTAAATACTCCCACCAGACCAGATGGCTGGAGTAAACTAGGAAAGAAAAATAATTGGACAGAGAAAGAACAAGCGGAGAAGTGAGAAGTACAGTAGAACACTGAAAGTTCTCGGGCTGTAGTTACGTATTTATTACTAGTATAATTATATTCTATGCTCCAGGTGTCATGGAGTTTGGTCTCATATCGTTTCCACTCTTAATGGACACACTCCATAGGGGCCACATTCCAAATTGGCCACACTCCAAAGCAGATATATTCCTAAGTTGCCACACTTCTAAGCTGCTTCATTCCTAAGCGGCCACACTTCTAAACGGCCACAACCAGAATGGCTGCAGTGTCTTATCCAAACCTAACTCAATGTTAGAGTCGCCTATAACTACTGCACAATACACCATTGTTTGCCCGTTTGTACCGGCGACATCTTTTTTTACTTGGTTTCAACTACATTTAGACGTTTTTATTAAGCTTAGGAAGGATTTATGGTAGCTGAAAGGATTATTTGACATAATCTGTAGCCTTTTTATTTGTAGACGTCCTTCCTAAACCGAATAAAATTGTCTAATAGTTGCCAGTATATATTGAAAAAGATGTCATTGGTACAGTACAGTATAGGTAATAATTATATTATGATATGGGTGAGATATTAATGGTGCAATGTAGAAATTGTTGTGCTAATTTTCTTTAGGTCGTTTTTTTGCCCATCATACAGTATTTTGCATTAATGTTAGCATGTTTTGCCTGCGTCAGAGACGAAGGTGTATGAATCTTCGAATTTGTTGTTGTTGATGTTTTCTTGTTTATTTTCTGAATAATAGAAGCAAATAACCCCGGATTCTGTAAGTACTCATTTTACATTTTGTTCTGCACTCATTCTTTCATTCTTCCTCACTGTATTTCCAGTTTTTCTTAGATGTATCTATTATATATTTTACATTCTACAATTTACTATTGCATATATATTCCATTATGTCAACTCTCTCTCTCTCACATACTTTGTGGATATTGTTGTTCGATCAACAGATTGGAAAACTAACGGTTCTGTGTATTTTTCACTCATAATCAATCTTGTGACGGAATGTTATACGTGAAGAAATTGTCTTCAGCCTATCTCACCCTCACACTACGTCACCACTCATACTACCTCACCACTCACACTACCTCACCACTCACACTACCTCACCACTCACACTACAAAGGAGTACAAAGGAAATCAAGCAACAACAGGTCTAGTGACCCTTCTAGGCTGCTTGTCCTCCAAAACACTGAGGATCAAGTGTCCAAACAGTGGTTTAGAGTGGGTAAGGGAACATTGGTAAGGGAACCACTGCCCTGGAACTAATGTCCGTGGCAAGACTAGGAAGTTAGTAGGGGACATAATTATGGGTTAGTAACTGAGGGAAGGATAAAATAAAGTTATTAATTTACAAACGCAGTCAGTCGCGGGTTTGATGCGAGATATTTGTCTAGGCGGAGTTTAAATGAATCAACGGTGCTGCAGTCTATAACGTCTCGGGGAAGCCCATTCCACAAGTTGACAACTCGATTGAAGAAGAAATTCTTAGATTCGTGTGAGTTAAAAGATTTACCAATAATTTTGCAACCATTTCCCCGGGTGTAATTAGATTGGTCGATAGTGAAGTACTTAGTACAGTTCATATTGTCGATGCCTTTGATGATTTTGAACACTTGAATTAAGTCACCTCTTAATCTGCGCTGGGTTAAAGGAAATAGATTTAATTCTCTAAGACGCTCTTCGTATGGTTTGTTCTTTAGGCTAGGTATCATTTTGGTAACTCTACGTTGAACTCGTTCTAGCTTGTTTAGTCTTGTTGGTAATAAGGGCACCAGCATTGAACGCAGTATTCCAGAAGAGGGCGGACTAAGGAATTGTAAAGGGTTAGGATAACGTCTTTGGATTTATGCTCAAATGACCTGCCTATAAAGCCAATTATTTTGTTTGCCTTCTTAACAACTTATGAATATTGTTGACTCGGTTTTAGGTTACTCGATATTGTTACTCCCAGATCGGTTTCTCTGTTTACATTCTTAAGCTGAGTGCCATTCATCGAATAGTTTGCTTTCTCATTTAGGTATCCGATATGTAGTACTTTACATTTATCCGCATTGAAACTCATTTGCCAAATTTGGGCCCAATGTGACAATGTATCTAGATTGTGTTGCATATCGTCAACTTGATCTTTTGAGAGTACGCTATTTGCAATTTTTGTATCGTCAGCAAATTTTGAGATTATACAGGTGAGATCCTCATCTATGTCGTTGATGTAAATTAGAAAGAGAATTGGTCCTAGTACCGATCCCTGGGGTACCCCGCTACTTACATTTGTCCATTTAGATGCCTTACCGTTTATGACTACTCTTTGCTTTCTGTCGCTGAGCCAATTTTCTATCCATTTCAACACACCGTCTTGTATTCCATGCGCTTTTAGTTTTAGCAGTAAACGTTTGTGGGGAACTTTGTCAAAGGCCTTTTTAAAATCAAGGTATATAATATCTACAGCTTTACTCTCATCGTAGAGGTTGAGGATATTGTGGAAGAAGTCTAAGAGGTTTGTTAAACAGGAACGTTTTTTACGAAAGCCGTGTTGAGTATCTTTAAGTATGTTATTTTCCTCTAAGTGATTTACGAGTCTGTCTCTTATGACCATTTCTAGCATTTTACATACAACTGAGGTTAAGCTAATTGGACGATAGTTATTGGGTAGGGATTTGCTGCCTTTTTTGAATATCGGTGTTACGTTGGCTATCTTCCACTGATCAGGCATAGTTCCAGAGTGCAAGGATTTATTGAATAGTAATGTCAGTGGTTTGGAGAGCTCATCCTTAGCTTCCTTTAGAACTCTAGGCGAGATTGTATCAGGTCCTGGCGTTTTATTTACCTTGAGTTTATCTAAACAATTCAATGCTTCTCTCTCTGTAACGGTGATATTGCTTAGAACATCTGAATTATCAATCTGAATCGGCGATGGTGTAGGGATATCACTGAGGTCTTCTGTTGTAAAAACTGATGCAAAGAAGGTATTGAGGGCATTACTCATTTGTACTTCGTCTTTGGTGTATTCTCCATTTTCATCGACTAACGGTCCAACAGTTGAAGTAACTACTTTTTTCTTTCTGATATAACTATAGAATTCTTTCGGGTTTGTTTTACTTTGATTCGCAATATGTAACTCTAGGGTCTTTTTACTTTGCTTAATTACCTTTTTGTCTTTGCGTCGTAGCTCTGCAAATTTCACCCGTTCTTCGTCATTTTGTGAGGATTTTAATCTATCATTAGCAATTTTTTTAGCAAGCAGGCAGTTTGAAATATCTTTATTCCACCATTTGGGCTTATTATTATGGCCTGGACGCCTCACCACTCACGCCTCACCACTCACACTACCACACCACTCACAATACCTCACCACTCACACTACGTCACCACTCACACTACCTCACCACTCACACTACCTCACCACTCACACTACCTCACCACTAACACTACGTCACCACTAACACTACCTCACCACTCACACCTCACCACTAACACTACCTCACCACTAACTCTACCTCACCACTCACACTACCTCACCACTCTCACCTAGAGTCCTAAAGGAAGCTAAGGATGAGCTCTCTAAACCACTGACATTGCTATTCAATAAATCCTTGCTGTCTGGAACTATGCCTGATCAGCGGAAGCTAGCCAACGTAACATCGATATTAAAAAAAGGCAGCAAATTCCTACCCAGTAACTATCGTCCAATTAGCTTAACCTCGCTTGTATGTAAAATGCTAGAAACACTCATAAGAGACAGACTCATAAATCACTTAGAGGATAATAACATACTTAAAGATACTCAACATGGCTTTCGTATAAAACGTTCCTGTTTAACAAACCTCTTAGACTTCTTCCACGATATCCTCAACCTCTATGATGAGAGTAAAGCTGTAGATATTATATACCTTGATTTTCAAAAGGCCTTTGACAAAGTTCCCCACAAACATTTACTGCTAAAACTAAAAGCGCATGGAATACAAGACGGTGTGTTGAAATGGATTGAAAATTGGCTCAGCGACAGAAAGCAAAGAGTAGTCATAAACGGTAAGGCATCTAAATGGACCAATGTAAGTAGCGGGGTACCCCAAGGATCGGTACTATGACCAATTATCTTTCTAATTTACATCAACGACATAGATGAGGGTCTCACCTGTACAATCTCAAAATTTGCTGACGATACAAAAATTGCAAATAGCGTACTCTCAAAAGAACAAGTTGACGATATGCAACACAATCTAGATAAGTTGTCATGTTGGGCTCAAATTTGGCAAATGAGTTTCAATGCGGATAAATGTAAAGTACTACATATCGGATACCTAAATGAGAAGGCAATCTATTTGATGAATGGCACTCAGCATAAGAATGTAAACAGAGAAACCGATCTGGGAGTAACAATATCGAGTAACCTAAAACCGAGTCAACAATGTTCAGAAGTTGTTAAGAAGGCAAACAAAATAATTGGCTTTATAGGCAGGTCATTTGAGCATAAATCCAAAGACGTTATCCTAACCCTTTACAATTCCTTAGTCCGCCCTCTTCTGGAATACTGCGTTCAATCCTGGTGCCCTTATTACCAAAAAGATATAGACAAGCTAGAACGAGTTCAACGTAGAGTTACCAAAATGATACCTAGCCTAAAGAACAAACCATACGAGGAGCGTCTTAGAGAATTAAATCAATTTCCTTTAACCCGGCGCAGATTAAGAGGCGACTTAATTAAAGTGTTCAAAATCATCAAAGGCATCGACAATATGAACTGTAGTAAGTACTTCACTATCGACCAATCTAGTTACACGCGGGGAAACGGGTGCAAAATTATTGGTAAATCTTTTAACTCACACGAAGCTAAAAATGTCTTCTTCAATCGAGTTGTCAACTTATGGAATGGGCTTCCCCGAGATGTTATAGACTGCAGCACCGTTGATTCATTTAAACTTCGCCTAGACAAATATCTCGCATCAAACCCGCGACTGACTGCGTTTGTAAATGAATAACTTTATTTTATCCTCCCCTCAGTTACTAACCCCTCTGTCTCCTACTAACTTCCTAATCCTGCCACGGACATTAGTTCCAGGGCAGTAGTTCCATTTCCAGCCGTCCGGCTGGCTCAGTTGATAGCGTGCCTGATT
This sequence comes from Lithodes maja, assembly GCA_037953745.1. NCBI lineage: Eukaryota > Metazoa > Arthropoda > Malacostraca > Decapoda > Lithodidae > Lithodes > Lithodes maja. The sequence continues at coordinate 10,563 of JBAKBP010011128.1, read as the reverse complement.
CCCATCTTGCAGGTCTCGCGTTCAATCCCCGCTCAGATTGAAAAGTTTTTCTGGGATATAGGTGGCGGTTACCATCTCCCCATGAGCAAAGTGGATGGGTAATGGTCTCTGGTAGACTAAAGAAAGCCAAGCGCTTGTGAATCCTCGAAGGAGGAGAACGAGCGCTATATAAGTAACCAGACGATTATTATTATTATTATTACCCACTCTAAACCACTGTTTGGACACTTGATCCTCAGTGTTTTGGAGGACAAGCAGCCTAGAAGGGTCACTAGGACTTTTGCTGCTTGATTTCCTTTGTACTCCGTTGTACCTCACCACTCACACTACCTCACCACTCACACTACCTCACCACTCACACTACCTCACCAGTCACACTACGTCACCACTAACACTACCTCAAAACTCACACTACTTCACCACTCACACTTCCTCACCACTCACAATACCCCACCACTCACACTACCTCACCACTCACACTTCCTCACCACTAACACTACCTCACCACTCACACTACCTCACCACTAACACTACCTCATCACTTACACTACCTCACCACTCACACTACCTCAACACTCACACTACCGCACCACTCACACTACATCATCACTAACACTACTTCACCACTCACACTACCTCACCACTCGCACTACCTCACCATTCACACTACCTCACCACTCACACTACCTCACCACCCACACTACCTCACCACTCACACTACCTCACCTTGATACCTTTTGATGTGTTCGCCACTCTTCTAGCGGCACCAAGGAGCTCGACGCCCCTCGTTATGGGTGGTGATTTGATGCAGTAGACTGTTTGAAGCAACAGCTCGCTCCCTTGCGAGGATGGGCTCGTCTGGCACTTTTTGCAGTTCGACATCGAGGGCTCTTTTGAAATTGTCTAACGAGACGTCCCTCATGTCTCTTACTCGCCGTGGGAGTTTGTTGAAGAGACGTGGGCCTCTGTGTGATAACCAGCCCTCTCGCAGAGAGCCCATAGCACCCCTGTTATTCATCCGGGGGATTTCGCATTCCCAGCCTCTCCTATCACTGAATTTCATGACTATCGGAGTACGTAGGTTTGTTACTAAACCCTCTGTGATTTTCCATGTGTATATTATTAGGTAACGTTCTCTTCTACGTTCCAGTGAGTACAGATTCAGTGCTCTTAAACGCTCCCAATAGTGTAGCTGTTTTATCGAACTTATATGGGAAGTGAAATTTCTTTGTACACTCTCTACGTCATTTATTTCACCTGCTTTGTATGGGGATGTTAATACGCTACAGTATTCAAGCCGCGGTAGCACTAGAGATTTGAAGAGCGTTATCATAGGTAATTCACCGCGTGTTTTAAAAGTATGCAGAATCCAACCCGTTAGACGTTTCGCAGCCACAACTTTGACCTGATTATGTACTTTGAAACCCATATTTTCAGACATTAATACCCCAAGGTCTTTCACACTGTCTTTCCGTTCTATTATGTGGTTAGATTCTGTTAAGTAATTTGTAATTTCTTTAACGCCATTATTATCTCTGTACCGTATTAATTGGAATTTTTCTTCATTGAATTGCATGTTGTTTTCCCTGGTCCACTGGAACACTACATTCATGTCTTCCTGCAGTCGGCCCATGTCCTCTTGTGTGTTTTCTATCTTGCTTAATTTTGTGTCATCAGCAAAAGACGACACCGTACTGTGTCTGGTGTTGGTATCTATGTTGCAAATTAGTATGAGGAACAGAAGGGGCGCTAGCACTGTTTCTTGGGGCACTGAGCTTTTGACATCCGAAGGCTCAGATGTGACTTGGTTTAATGCTACTGATTGTTTTCGGTTTACGAGGAAATTGTATATCCACCGTCCGATTTTCCCAGTTATACCTTTTGCTTTCAGTTTGTGGGCTATTATACCATGGTCACATTTATCAAATGCCTTAGCAAAATCGGTGTAAATGACATCCACGTTTTTCTTTTCTTCTAGCGCTTTAAGAATTTTGTCATAGTGTTCCAAAAGTTGTGAGAGACATGATCTTCCCGCTCTGAACCCATGTTGACTGGTGTTGTGTAGTTCATTTGCCTCCATGATGTTGAGATTTTGCTTCGCAGGACTCGCTCGAAAACTTTAATGATGTGGGAGGTTAGAGCTACCGGGCGGTAGTTTTTTGGTAGTGCTTTACTCCCTCCTTTATGCAGTGGGGCAATTAGTGCGTTTTTCAAGCTATCTGGTATGTCACCAGTGTCTAGACTCCTTCTCCACATTATAGCCAGGGGTTTTGAGAGGTTTTCCTTACATTTCTTCATTAGGATCGAATTCCATGAGTCCGGGCCTGGTGCCGAGTGGTATGGCATGTTGGAAATGGCCTCTTCTATGTCTTTTGGACCGAAATCAATATCCAGCATCTGGGGGGTTTCCATGGGGGAGGCTTCCATGAAAAATATATTTTGGTCTCTGATGACTTTTGTTTCATCAGGCTCACTGAATGCCATTTCATACTGCCTGCTTATGAGTTCGCTCATTTCCTTTTTGTCCTCTGTGAAAGAGCCGTCCCCTTTGCTCAGTGGGCCGATGTTTGATGCTGTTTTAGCCTTTTGTTTGGCGTATGAAAAGAAGTATTTGGAATTTTCCTTTATACCTGCAATAGCGTTCCTCTCCTCTTCCATATGTTGTAGTTCATATGATATTCTTAGCCTTTGTTCAATTTCCACAATTTCTCTATCTATTTCGGTCTTTTGCCTATCCTGTAGATTTTGATGTGTGCGTTTTTGTGTGAGTAATTTTCTTCTTCTGTACAGCCTCCTCCTTTCCCGATCTTGTTTGCTTCTTCGTCTTGTTTGTCTTGCAGGTATATGCTGGCTACAGATTTGGGTCATGGTTTCTGTTATTAGGACTAGACATTCTGCTGGTGTCAGGTTATTCATTAAATCTTCCCAGTCTATTTCCTCCATTTCTTGATTTACCTCTTCTCACCTAATGTTTTTGTTATTGAAGTTAAGTTTACTGAAGGGGCCGGATTTTGTTCTCGATTCTGAGGTTGTCTGTACACTTGCTAAGGTTGTTTTGATCACAATTAATTTATGATCTCAGTATGTTGTGTCCGATATGTTAATGCTGTGTACTAGAGAGTCACTGTTAGTGAAGACCAGGTCTAAGATATTGTTTTCCCGTGTGGGTTCAGCAATATGCTGGGTAAGACTAAAAAAATTGCAAAGTTCAAAAAGCTCTCTTGTATTTGTATTTGTTTCTCCGGTGTTATTTGCCACTACCTGGTTTTCTAGTTGTCTCCATGTAATGTTTGGTAGGTTAAAGTCTCCTAGCCATATAATATTTGGTGTTGGGTTCCGCAGGGTTTCCACTTCTGATTTTATTTTGTTGAGCTGGGTTTTGAATTCTTCTCGGGATGAGTCTGGAGGCCTGTATGTAACAATAACTGCTAAATTTAGGAATTCTATTTTAACTCCATGTATTTCCACCACTTCATTACTGTTATTTAGGAATTCAGTACATATCAGTGAGTCATGGATGTACAAGGCTACACCTCCATGTGATTTATGCGTTCTGTCCGCCCTATGTAGGTTGTAACCAGGAATCCATACCTCACTATCTTCTCACACTACCTCACCACTCACACTACCACACCACTCACACTACCTCACCACTCACACTATGTCACCACTAACACTACCTCACCACTCACACTACCCCACCACTCACACTACCTCACCACTCACACTACCTCACCACTCACACTACCTCACCACACACACTACCTCAACACTCACACTACCTCACCACTCACACTAACTCACCACTCACACTACCTCACCACTCACACTACCCCACCACTCACTACCTCACCACTCACACTACCTCACCACTCACACTACCTCACCATTCACACTACCTCACCACTCACACTATCTCACCACTCACACTACCTCACCACTCACACTACCTCACCACTCACACTACCTCACCACTCACACTACTTCACCACTCACACTACCTCACCACTCACACTACCTCAACACTCACACTACCTCACCTCTCACACTACCTCACCACTCACACTACCTCACCACTCACACTACCTCACCACTCACTACCTCACCACTCACACTACCTCACCACTCACACTACATCATCACTCACACTACCTCACCACTCACACTACCTCACCACTCACACTACCTCAACACTCACACTATATCATCACTCACACTACCTCACCACTCACACTACCTCACCACTCACACTACCTCACCACTCACACTACATCATCACTCACACTACCTCACCACTCACACTACCTCACCACTCACACTACCTCACCACTCACACTACCTCACCACTCACACTACCTTAACACTCACACTACCTCACCACTCACACTACCTCACCACTCATACTACTTCACCACTCACACTACCTCACCACTCACACTACCTCACCACTCACACTACCTCACCACTCACACTACTTCACCACTCACACTACCTCACCACTCACACTACCTCACCACTCACACTACCTCACCACTCACACTACATCATCACTCACACTACCTCACCACTCACACTACCTCACCACTCACAATACTTCACCACTCACACTACATCATCACTCACACTACCTCACCACTCACACTACCTCACCACTCACACTACCTCACCATTCACACTACCTCACCACTCACACTACCTCACTCTAGCCCTTCAATTCACAACTTCCCTTTCATAGTTTAATTGTTGTGACCTTTGCTAGTAATAGCCCAAACACTAGGGAGGGTTCGAGCCAGCTAATATGAGAACTTTGTTACAACTTTTTTTCTCTCTCTCTCTCTCTCTCTTTTCAAATTTGTAAGTAATTGTTCATCCATAACAAAATTATTTAATTATATTTCTCGGTGTTGTACGTTATGAGTATGCTACGGTGAGGCTAGAAACATTTGGCTGCCCTTTGCAGCGACGCTCATCTTCGTGCTTTTTGTCCTAACCTGGCAGAAATTGGTATCGCTGCCTTTCTATATTTTTGTATAGTTGATATTTGACAAAGACGGCGTCACACGAGCAGATTAGAAAGGCAATACAGGAGGTATAGAAAGGCAGCACTACCAATTATGCCAGGTTAGTTGAATACATTTTAGTATAAAGGGACTACTGCATAATTATTAATCCAGGTTTCCAATACCATATAGTTCACCTCCCTATGTTCTTTACAATGTGAGTGTGTGTGTGTGTGTGGGGGGGGGGGTGTGTGGTGTGTGTATGTGTGTGTTGTGTGTATGTGTGTAGAGTATAACGTTACCTATACTCCCTTGTTCAGACCCTCTACTCTCTGCGCACTCGATACTTTTCCCGCGCCTTGGGTTACCCAAGCGGGCTACCTCTCGCTTGTTTGTGGAGTGAACCTGCCGGCAGGTGTGTAATGATGGATATGGGTGGAGATTTTGTTTCGGTTTTCAGGAGAAGGTCTTTAGGTCTTGAGGTTTTTTAATGGGAGAGAGAGAGGGGGAAGGGAGGTGAAGGATGTTTTGTTTTGATATTATGCTACATTATTATTTTAACTATCATTATTCGTGTACATTTAGTTTTATATGATAGAAAGATAGAGCGAGAGGGAGGGGGGAGGGGGGGGGGTAGCGTTTGTTAGACAGAGGGTAGGAGAGTTGAAAAATTATCTTTTGTTCATCTTCTGTTAAATGCATTCGATCAGCATTCATATAAATATATTATAATCTACTGAGAGAGAGAGAGAGAGAGAGAGAGAGAGAGAGAGAGAGAGAGAGAGAGAGAGAGAGAGAGAGAGAGAGAGAGAGAGAGAGAATAGTTTTGTTTCGATACTTTGCTACCTTGTTTTCTATGGCGAGGACCTGGTGTGTATAGATGGATGGGGGGAGGCTTTTGTTGCGTTTTTTAGGGGATGGTCTTGTGGTCTCTAGATGTGTTGAGAGAGAGAAAGAGTTTAAGAATTCAGACGAAAAAATAAAATGGGAGAAGAGGTGTTAAGCGATACTAATAGAAAACGTTAACGAGAGGAAAGTGGATAACATAAGTAAACATCAAAGGGGATTATAAAGCATCTGGCAAAAGTTTAAGAATAATAGGATAGAAAGGGACGAACGGAAGCTGCAATAAAGAAGACATCAAAGAACACGAGACAAAGAACGAGAGAACAAACAATGGATAAAGCACCAGAAATATCGAAAACCGTAATATATAACATATAAAGCGCATACAAGGAAGGAGTTAAGGGTAAGACGGAAACAAAGATCTGAGTATTGACACCTTGATAAACGAGACACCGTGTAAACAAATTATGGGTTTAAAATGGGATATACAAAAGATATATACAATCAAGGAGTTTAGTAAGAGTGATTTAAGGTATATACAGTCATGGGGTTTATTGTCAGTGATTTAAGGTTATAAAATTATGGAGTATATTGAGAGTGATTTAAGGTATATTCAATCGTGGGGTTTATTACGAGTGATTTAAGGTATATTCAATCATGGGTTTTATTGACAGTGATTTAAGGTATATAACATAATGGGGTTTATTGAGAGTGATTTAAGGTATATACAATCGTGGGGTTTATTGCGAGTGATTTAAGGTATATACAATCCTGGGTATATTGAGAGTTTGTTTAAGTATAAAACTTCAAGGGGTTTATATTAATATGGGTTTAGGATAAAGATATATTTACAATCATAGGATAATTATTGAGAGTGATTGACCGTTTTATTGAGTGTGTAATAGTTAGTATTTTAAGTTCTGAATGTGGTATCCCAGGTCCGAATTTCGGGAGGATCGCATGCTTTCATTGATTTCATTTGAGGGTGTAAAATAAATAAATTAAGATGATATCTTAATACCTGTTATACCAGGGTTTTTACCAGGTTTGTTTATTGGTTGTGGTGAGTTCCACCTGACTGGGGAATTCCAAGATCACACAATACATGCATATAAGTCCAATAGAGGGTACATATAACACCACGTATGATTGTAAAGAACAGTTTTATTTATTTTAAATTCTTACCTAAATGATCATAGATAGGTACAGATAAATCAGATGATAATTCGATACAACAGGAACTGTCCTAGCACGTTCGAGGATCTAGATGGAGCTCAGGTATACAATAAGTTTTAGCTTGCCTCTTAAACAATGAAAATAACATATAATAGATACACTTATGAATTTTACAAATTATGTGCTTGTTCAACATTTATACATCATTATAGCACTTGTACAACAGACGAGGATTTATTCTAAGTCAATAATGTGGACTCTAACTATTTATGCGTTTGCGTATTGGCGAGAAATAAGACAGAGTCAATATGTTGGGACTCTAACTTTTATAAGCACCGACGTACTGGTGTAAATTTAGGCAGAGTCAATATGTTGGGACTCTAACCATAGATACCTCTTCACTGGTATCACTATGTATCTATTATTAGTATGGGCTCCTCGCTACACAGGGGGGAGCTGAAGCACTGAAGGGTTGAGGTTACAGGTTAGGGTCGTCTGAGTCTCCATTGTGCCGTCCAGGTTGGCCTGTCTTGTGGATCAGTTGTTTTGATTTACACATAGATTAATTGGTATCTGTCTTAAATGAGGCTCCTTAACACCTTAAAAGCGGGTGGTGGAGTATATTTGACCGTGCCGCCCAGCGTTTTTTTTTTACCATAAGTGGGGTTGTTTCCTTGCTCATTTTCATGCATAAACAAGAGCCAGAGCGTAATACAAGTATGTATCCCTGAGAGGGCATAAATTGAGCTTTCCAATAACACCCGAACCCACCTTCTACGATCACTGGTTGTCTTGCAACGATCGTGCAACCGAAGGGCAAAATCGCTAAAATACGGGAATTTTGTTACATAATTATGTGTGTAGCGAGTGAGAGAGGGTGGATGTGTGTGGAGTACATGTCAGTGGGCCCACGATGGTCGTGGCGAGCGGTTATGAGGTAACCTACGCTCCTCCCACCGCTTGGCTCTCTCTCAGAGCCAATATTGCACCAAAATTGCACACAGACTTAAGTCGGGCCCCGCCGTCTGTCTGTCTGTCGGTCTGTCCGTCTACCTCCCTATCCACCTCTCTGTCTGTATGCCTGTCTGTCTGTCTGTCTGTCTATCTCCCTATCCACCTCTCCTGCTGTATGCCCGTATTACTCTGTCTATCTCCCTATCCACCTCTCTGTCTGTATGCCCATATTACTCTGTCTATCTCCCTATCCACCTCTCTGTCTGTATGCCCGTATTAGTCTGTTTATCTCCCTATCCACCTCTCTGTCTGTGTGCCAGTCTGTCTGCCCATCTCCCTGTCGACCTCTCTGACTGTATGCCCGTCTTTCTGTCTGTCTATCTTCCCATCCACCTCTCTATCTGTTTCCCGTCTCCCTGTGTATCTTTCTTCCTGCCTATCCACCTATCTGTCTGTATGCCCATATTAATCTGTCTATCTCTCCACCCCTCTGTCTATGTACTCCATATCTCTGTTTGCCTATCTCCCTATCCACCTATCCACCTATCCGCCTGTTCACCCGTCTCCAACTGCCTGTAGGTCTGTCTATCGCCCTATCCACCTCTTTGTCTGTATGCCCTTCTGTCTGTCTCTCTATCTCCCCATCCACCTCTCTGTCTATCCACCCGTCTCCGCCTGCTTATCTCCCAGGCTCTCTGGTGCCTAACTTATAGCTCTCTCTCAAAACGCTATTGCAGGATGCATAAATGTATGAAATATCAACATGATGGATGCTATGTGGGCCCTGCCAGCACAATTCACACACTGGGAACTAACACATTGTGTAGTGTACATGGTGGAAGGAATGGTAAGGTGGTAGGGCTCAATTTATAGCTGTTATTTAGAGTAATACAAGGTTCACACACACACACACACACACACACACAATATATATATATAAATATATATATATATATATATATATATATATATATATATATATATATATATAAATAAATATATATTATATATATATATATATATATATATATATATATATATATATATATATATATATATATATATATATATATATATATATATATATATATATAATTATATAGACAGTATAATTATATACTGTATAAATTATGGGATACTTTTGAAATAAATGAAACATCTAAAAATAAAGTAGACGTGCCGTTTTGCCCAAAATCAAAACGACATACCCAACTCTGCGATGGGTTACCATCATCACTACTAATACCATCATCAATCACAATCACCATCATCACTACTACTGCCATCATCACTACAACTGCCACAATCATCACAACTACTGTCATCATCACCATTACTATGATCATCATTACTACTACAATTACAATCATCACTACTACTCTCACCATCATCACTACTACTGTCACCATTGTCACTACCATCTTAATCACTACTATCATCTTTGATACTACAAATATCAACTATCATTACTACTATCATCACCACCATCTTACAATCATCATTACTACTGTTAACATCATCACTACTACTAAACCATCATCATTACTACTGTCACATGTATTACCATCATGTATCCTACTGTCACCATCATCACTACTACTGCCATCATCACCATTACTATGATCTTCATCATCACAAATATTGTCATCATTACAACTTTCACCATCATCACTACTACTCACTATCATCACTAATATTCACACCATCGTCACTACCATCATCACTACTGTCATCATTATCACTACAACTAGCATCATTACTTGTCACAGTAGACGTGCCGTTTTGCTCAAAATCAAAACGGCATACCCAACTCTGCGATGGGTTACCATCATCACTACTAATACCATCATCAATCACAATCACCATCATCACTACATTTGCCACAATCATCACGACTACTGTCATCATCACCATTACTATGATCATCATCACTACTACAATTACAATCATCACTACTACTCTCACCATCATCACTATTACTGTTACCATTGTCACTGCCATCTTAATCACTACTATCATCATTGACACTACACCTATTAACCCTCCCGCATTCTTACGACGCGATCGAGTCATAACGCCACCTGTAAGTTAGAAATATTTGCCAAAAATAAGTTTATGACTCGATTTGGACTCAATTTGGACTGGTAAGTTAGGCATTAGTAAGTTACAAAAGGAAGTATCTAGCAACCCCATAGCGTCCCTCTCTGAAGAGCCCGGGCCTTTGTTAAGTCTGTAGTTTCCCTGCCCCAGACTGTGAGGCAGGGTCCCGGCCCTTTAAATTCTGGGCTCCCTCCCTCTGGCCCACCATGCCTAGCTATAGGCAGGCAATTATGGATTATTTCATCTACCCAGTGAAAGTGTTTAGTGAATAATTCGAATTATATATGTATATAAGATGTTACTTGTGACTTTTGGTGACTGAGGGGAGTGAATCTTGGTTAACCCCTTGAGTATTGATGCAGTTTTGCCTAGGTATCATTGATGACTTTACACTATAGTTTTGCTTGAAAGACAAATATATTTATCAATAAATACTGCCTACAAAATAAATACATTATAATCACGAAGATGTCACAGGAATGCTTAC
>JBAKBP010011127.1:0-74020 GCA_037953745.1 Lithodes maja | reverse complement strand
TCTCCCGGCTTCGCATCCCCATCTTCCTCCAACTCTATGGCACCATTGCTATAACGAGCTAGGCTAGCGTCTTGCAGCTGCTGCTCACTAATGTCCCTGGGCGTCAATGCATCAAGATGGTTTTGTAATAAGACATTACCCCGGCTAGTAGGCTCTACTGCCTTAGTGGCTCTCGCTACAGCTCTTGCCTCACGCGAAGTCTTACCCAACTCTGCCTTGTTACACACCATATCTGGGCCAGAATCAACTCCCGTGTTTATTATAGGTCCAAGTACCGAATCACCGAGAAGTGCAGCAGAATCAATGTCCCTTTTCCTGCCCTTAGCAACCTTCTCCTGATCCTTCCTCCACTGTCCCCGAGGTTGAGTGCTAGGCTGTGCAGGAGCCGCAGAGCGAGATCGGGTTACCACACAGGCCATCTCATCCTGTTGGCACCTCCCAACCCATTCCCGATTCTCACCATCCACGTCGGCCGCCCTCTCGGCAACGACTAAGGGTGGAGTCCCGGAAGTGGGCACCGCAAAGTCGTTGCCGAGAAGAAGGTCGACGCCCTCAACTGGCAAACACTCAACGATCCCTACATCCAGCTCCCTGCACACCTCTCCCACTCTCAACTCCAACCTCACAAGTGGGTATGACCTCGTAGCATTTATACCCTGCACCACAACAACTCTGGCCGCATTTATCGGTTTCCCTGTGAAGTTCCTCAACAAAGTTTGCGAAGCCCCCGTATCCCTCAGCAAGTCAACCCTCCGTAGTTCACTCCCCCAGCTCACAAACCCGTGTCCCCGATGGTTACAGAAAGTGTCCCGGACAGGTGTCGAGCCTTCCGTACGCTTCTTTACCGCGTGTGCCTCAGCTGCTGACAACCTACCCCGGGCAGTTGCTGCAGCCTTCAGAGACACACCGATACTGTGAACCAATGACACCGGCTTAGCGGGAGTGTTACTAGGGCACTCACGTGAATAATGGCCTAGCTTCTGACATTTGTAACATTTCACATCCCCAATGGGCTTCTTCCCTTGTGCGGGCGAAGAAGGGGCCTGACCTTTAGTAAACGGGAGAGGCTTGTGTTTGTAGGTGTTATTAGGTGCAATGCTTTTAGTGTGGTTATGTGTGTCATAGGATTTGTTATTATCGAAAACTCTGGTGGGTGGGGTATAGCGCCCCTTCTGCCCTGACTCAGCCCTCTGAGCGGCACCGCAACCACGAATCAATGATAATCTGAAGTCTGCCATCTTGGCAGCCTCCTCTACTGTCTTGGGACATTTTTCCTTAATGTTCAGCGTTAGATCGGTTCCAGTACATTTGTAAAACTGTTCCAGATAGAAAAGTTGCTTAATTTCCTCAGCCGACTCTGCGTGCTCGGACCGAAACCAGTTATTACATGCATCTGTTAAGTCCCGTGCGTGCTCCATAAAACTGACGTCGCTCTTCTTATTCACGCCACGGAACTTCAATCTATAAGTTTCGGGTTGCAGTTCGTAGGCCCGGAGCACAGCCTCCTTCACCAGTCCATACACGACACTCTCGTCCAGTGACAGTGCATCGTAGGCTTTCAACCCCTTACCCACTAGACGTGATGAAACTAATGCTGCCCATTTAACCTCCGGCCAGTCATACTCACGACACTTCTTTTCGAAACGAGCAAAAAACTCAGTCACTGCTGTCTCATCAAATGCGGGTACTAACTTAATTAAATGCGAAAGTGAGTCTGTAACCCGGTGCCCACCACCGAGATGACGCCCCGTGGTCTCTACTCTAGACTTCTCGACATCCATTTCAGCCTGGTACCTGGTTGCATCCTGATTGGCTTGGATTCTAGCAACCTCTATGCGTTCTATACTAGCCTGTTGACTCTCTTGCAACTTAAGCTTAGCTAGTTCTAGCTGAAATAACATCTCAGGAGACAGGCCTGGGGGGGGAGAGCACAAAATGGGGGATCCACACCGAGACGTGTTTACGGGTAAGCCAGCTTGCCATTGAGAACCCTCCTGCTGCATCGTGCTAAGACTCGCTGGCTGAGGGCCCAGCTCAGGGGTAGAGTGGAATGGAGGCTTGGAGGGAACCCCCCAAGACCCCACTCCACCCACCGCCCCATCGCCATCACCCAACAAACATGCCACCAAATTCTTCTTGGGCCAACTGTCAGGACAGTCCCGCCCCAAAACCGTGGCTAAACAGCGAAGACCGTAACAATCAATAGCCTGCAGGCGCTGTTCGGTCAAAGGTGTCTGCAAAAATGCCCGGGCATCCCTCTCTCCACTTATAACACTCCCCTCCCTAAATATCTGTTGTACTTGCTGGTCACTAGGCCGTACCGTGTTATCCTCCCCCGTAAATGATGAGTCATTAGACATAGTGCTGGTTATACAATTGCTGTTCATAAAAAAAAAAAAGTGCTTATTACTAATTGCAGTCTCGACTCACAAAATGTTAAAGATGCTTGAATGACTCTACTCTAGACACCCCCAACGAAACAATCTGCAAGTCCACCAATACAATAATGACACAATAAAAATTCCTCCAATATGCAAGAAAATTCTAGCCAGCTCTACTAGGTAGCATAGAATAGTTCTCCAAAAAACATGTGATAGGATACTACTGAATCTTGTGCAAGGTCGCCATTTTGTTACGGCTGGATCGGCAATACATATTCGGGATTCTTGATCGTAGGACAGAAATGGCTTATGTGACAACGACACGCTCGATTCCAGTCCCAAATACTATATGCTCCAGACAACAAAAGCACCAACGCCCTACAGAGTTATCGTCTATGGTAACGAGGTACCTTAACTCGGCGAAAGTGTACAACAGGGGTAGGCTATGAGGCTAAACTCCCTCAGACATTTATAGGTTACGTTATTACTAAAGAAATGCAATACTCAAGAAACTACGTTAATATTAAGCCTCTAATAATGTAGAATAGAAGCAGGCTAAAGGTATGACAGTGAAATGCTAAATGACAAATGTACACGCCTACTTGAAAGCGCGTGCACTAGAATAACTGTCCCCTACTAACATGCACTAGCATGTAGCATACAAGATGTTCATGATCCAGTAGATACCTAATAATACACATGGAAGGAACATAAATAGTAGTCACTTATTATAATAATGAATCTATACTTGGAATAACTAAAAGGTTGCAGGCAACAGTACTGCGCCGGTAGCCTACTACCGCATAGGCTACTTCGCTTCTCTCACTCTGTCTCCCCTCTGAGTCCGTATGCGCCCTACGCAACAGCACTCCGGACACAGCAGCAAAACGACAGTGCAGTTAATTGATACATGAAAGTATTAATAGTGTTGTCTTGTGTGTGAGTAATGTGTATTGTAAAGTGTTACATACATAAACTTAAAGAGAGCTGCAATGCATAGTAGAATAAAGATATAACCCACTCATCATCCCCATGTGTTCTAGCTAGCAGGCCAAGTCACAGGAACAACGAGTCCCAGCACCGAAAGCGAGAACCCAGGAAAAGACTGCAGAGAACACAAGGACAGATAAATTACGTTACTCTACTATACCGGCACTACGAGCGAGCTGTAGTCTCTGGTACTACACTCGCTCCTGGCTCGGTAGGCAAATCAAGGCTAAGTCCTCGCCCCTCTACAGACAACTCCTGGGCATGGTCGGGCTCTTACACATGGCACTAGTCTAGTCACAAATTGGATGATGAGCTGGGCATATAACTCGTGAACATGTAGAACGTTCACCAACTATCCTCATCAAGAAGATCGCTGTTCACATTAACCCCTTAAATCTAATACATGTAAATATATGCTTGTCCTAAGAGTAATACGAGAGGTGAGTGCTGAAACTCCTTTAGGACCTCAAGGGAAGGTTATGCATTTAAATAGAGAGAAGAATGAAATGAGAGTAATGTCGTCAGAAGAGAAAGAGTGCAACCGTGAGAAGTTGGGAGAGAGGCAAGGGATGTTAGAATCTCAAAGGTTCTAGGCAACCTGATCATGGAACACACAGCGAGCCTCCAGGCAATGTGGCAGTACGACAACATGGGCAGCCCAGGCAGCATAGGCAGGCGGCAATGGACTACCAACCCTGTCGCGCCTAGCTATAAGCGCAAGGCTGCCAACCAGTCCATACGTCTGGCAACCACCCCCCGGCAGCGTGGTGCACTGCTACCCTCTCGCTCTGAAGCCCAACTCACTCTCTCTCTCTGAACTCCCATTGTCTTATCTATCAACTTCTCTATTGATACTTCATATTAAATGGAAGGTCTCGACATGGCTTAAAACAAAACCCACCACTGGTTAGCACATGACGAGACCTTTGCAGAGATACAAAGAACATAGTTATACGTTGTCACACTCAATATAGGCAGCCAGCACGGTACAGTGGTACGGGCGGTACAGTGGAGTACCAAGGAGTACAATCAGGTTGCGTTGCCACGCACTGGGTGCGTCACACAGTCTATTGGTACCATTGACACAACAAAGCACACATTGAAAAGTCTCACCAACCAATCTATTATCACATCTCCACCCTTCTTTATACACTCCACAGCAATACCATCAAACCTCTGCTTTTCCCGATCTCATTTGTTTCACTGCTTCTTTCACCTCATTTTCCTCAATCCTTTCATTCATTCCCTGCCACCTGGGTGGCCTGGGTAACCTATATCCATCCACCTCTGCTTCAATCACTGCTTCTCTTCCATCTCTTGTATTTAACAAAGATTCAAAATACTCAGCATATCTTTTCCTCACTTCAACTGGTTCCACTAGTAATTCTCCATTTCATCTTTCACTGACTCTTCCGTCTTTTGTCCTCCTTTCCTTACTTTATTTACCTCCTTCCAGAACATCTTCTTTCGTTCTTCAAAATTTTCACTCAGCCTTTGGCCCCACCTTTCGTTTGCATCTTTTTTTGCTTCTCTAATTTTCCGTTTGCCTCTCTCCTTTTCTCCTTGTACCTCTCCCATACCTCAACATTACCATCCTGTAAAACCCTCTCAAAACACTGTCTCTTCTCCTCAACTGCCTTTCTCACCGTATCATTCCACCACTCGCTTCCCTTCCTGATACCTCTGCCTCCTACTTTCCTTTTGCCGCATACTACCTCTGCACTTGCTTTCACTCCTTTCCTTAAACTGTTGCCATTCAACCTCTACTTCTCTCTCTTCCATCTCTCTCACTTCCATCCACTTTTCATTTAGTCTTTCCTTGTACTCCCTCTCTTTTTCACTCTTCACTAACTCACTAACTTTTATTACCTCTCTTACTTCACGCTTAAAACAAATCGACTAATGGTAACCAGAATATGATGAATATGACGTAATGGTGGTGATGGGGTTAGTTTGAGTAAATAGAGTGGAGACTGGACCATTATAGCCGTGTCTAGACAAAAGTATCTCGTGCGAGCACTAGATAGATGCTCCACAGTAATTTGGCGATAGAGTTTGATTGTCCAAAATTTCAAGCAATTGCCATTTGCGAGTTCAGGCTGTAAGGAAGTTGGAACAATAAACAAATC
Organism: Lithodes maja; assembly: GCA_037953745.1. NCBI lineage: Eukaryota > Metazoa > Arthropoda > Malacostraca > Decapoda > Lithodidae > Lithodes > Lithodes maja. Next base: position 68,520 of record JBAKBP010011127.1, on the reverse strand, counting down.
GATATTAAACAGAAATACAATAATAATGTAGGTTTCTAATGGAAATAAAGTATGTTAAATTGGGTTTTATGTATTTATGTAAGAACTACAACCGCAATTTAGGTGATATTATGTTAATTATCGGTGTCTACAGCTTCCACTTCCTTATAGACCGAACTCGCAAGTGGTCAAATTACTAATTTTCAAGCATTATATCATACGGGGGTTATGACCAAAGAATTAGGCTAAAATAATAATGGAACCAATATTCCAAAATGCTCTCGCAGCAAAAATATCACGGAAATATAGAGGCTTGAGTATGAGCATCCATTGTAAGTCTTTTAAGGTAGCCCACCTCACATTTGTTCTCTTTCTCTCCCCCTTCCTTTGGCTTGTATCCAATCGGGCCCATTCAGCCTACTGTTTTAAGACGTTTACCCCCATACAGATGTCATTAATTTCCTGGCGACCGTATAGCGAGCCAGCATATACAGTATATATTTGTTTTGATAGCAAGCTAAATTTGTACATATTTTCGATAGAAAAATTTCTCCGGCGAAGCCGGATTTCTCCATACAATGCTGGCTTGCTATCGCTCGCCAGGACTGACTTTGTACTTGTCTGACTTAATGGCTGCCAGAGTACCCGGCATTGCTGGTACCCGGGCTTGTCTTTGTTTTTTGTTATAGATTTATAATACCACCCGGGAAACTTGGTACCCGGGTCTGGCAGTCTTAACATTCTCAGGGGTAACCGGCTATAGCCTATCTTGTACCCGGGACTGACTTTGTACTTGTCTGGTATAATATCACCCGCTCATACTGGTACCCGGGACTGTCTTTATAACCGGCAGTACTGGTACCCGGGTCTTGGTGACCGGGCCTTATTGAGATAAGGTTTAGTACCCGGGGACTTGAGAAAATCTCAACAACGCCATAGTCTTAGCACTCGTAAGGGTAGGGCTACTCGGCCACGAGTGTTATTCGGCGTTCCTTTATGTATCTTTGTACATGTTTGCCTTCTTATCTCTTTCTGGGACTGTAAGTCAGTGAGATATATTCAATCAAGATATTATTTCGAGTACTCCACTGGCCATAGGCCTACTTGGTACCATGGAAATAATTAATTACGAGTGCCTAAATAGTAATAAAATAGGCTACTATTAAAATGTTGTTATTGAATTTAACATCATATTAAAATGCCATCAAATATAAGTGCTTTGATGGCTAGCACTTAAAATAATGCAATATAAAAATGTCTTGAAGGCAAATATATTGATAAGGCACTCGATCTTGATTGCTAACGTAAAAACGTTACGAATTCACCATCGCATAGAACGCTTTGATGGTAAATACTGAAGGTATTGTAGTCGATATGGTATGCACCATTTATTGCCTACAATGTGTATTTGTGATAAATTAATGAACAAATTAACACTGATCAGAATGAAGGGAAATTGCTCAAAAATTTTCGGAAATAGAATTTGGGAACTAAAATTCTGATAAATAAAATATGGCTTTGAAAAGTGACCCTTGGCCAACGCATAATCTTGGGGACAAGCAAAGAATTTAAAGTTTCATGAATTTGACACTATCATAGTACTGAAAACTTAAGGAAATTACTATAAAGCTACAAAGTTAATATGTACTTTTTAAAATAAAAGACACTGCAGCTAGTGAGCCGAAGGCTCATATGACAATAACAATTAAAAGCAAGGTGGCGTCCTGAAAACACAATCGTCGTCCCGCCCAGAGATTAATTAATAAGTCCTTACCTATTCAGGTTTACAAGTGAATACAATTAAAATAAATACATTCCTAAACGCGTATACAACTTAAATATGCAAATAAGCTCACTATGAATTAAAAACTGACGCATTTAAGAGGGGCTATGTAAACTGAATGGGGAGAGGCAAGGGGCACACGTCTTTACAGGGTGGGCGACGATCGAGAGAGAACGCACCTTGGGGGTGGGGGTAGCGGGCTAGATATGGGAAACGGAGGAAGATCGGAATGCGGTAGGCGCGGTGTTCAAACTGTGTTCATTCTTTTCTTTTTGATTTCCTACTTTTCAGTGGCTCCGTCTTAATGACGTGCCTTAGGAATGATTAAGGGGTACCCCCTAAGATGGTCTTGGTTCTCGACTGTCGTGATCGAGGTTATATTAACGAGGCCATATTAACATAGGCTCTTACGTCATGACGTAAGGAGCCACCAATAAATCTTACATTTGGAATCCCATTATGCCATGAGACAGTACACTAGGACCATCTGGCTGGGAAAGTATAGATACCAGAGAAGGGGTGTTGTAGATAGAGGAAGCTGTTGGAATGGCTTTGTTGTGTGTGTTTATTAGTCTGTATACGTCGTCAAGGTGTCCCCCGACTGGGTGCGAACATGATATACATGCTAGGACGTACTACCACACCCACTAAATGTGTGCCTTGGCTGGGATCGAACCCATGTCAAGCAGATTCACACGTGAGCGTGCTCTCCACTTCACCGCCGCGGCAAAAAATCATCAAATCTCGTAGGACCAGCCACCACCACTTACGGTTAAGTGTATTTTATTCTTCTCAAACGTAATGCATTCCAGTAGTGTAAAAACCAGTTCTAAAATTATCCTAACCTTGAATTCATGAGTATAGCTGCAGGTACGAAGGTCGATAAACTTAAGTGTAGCGTCAGTTGTGGCTGCCACCAGTTGTGTCGAGGGAGCTGTCATGGCCGTCAGTACCTGCACAAAGTTGCAACAGTTAGTCACACAGCATTCACTTCACTACTACAAATATATCACTCACATGAGTTGTTCTTACAAGCTGGTTGTAAAATATATATACTATATATACAGTATATAAGGTACAGTATACATATATGGATGGAGTAGAACAGCTACAAGGTAGAGCAGTTGATGTTGAGGTGTCGTTGGTAAGAGAAGTAAGTGAGATACAGTTCTGTATAGTGAGGACGAGTTGTAGTTGAAGGGCTTAATGAACAGATAATATACTGTATACTTGAATGACTAGAACTATTAACCCTTGATGCTCAGAATGTGATTCACAAGGTTTATAGCGTATTAAAATAAAAAATACCCCAGAAATGTTTTGAAAATTGTATTTTAGTTAACTCTAAACTCATCAGTTTTCTATAACTGGTACTTTAGAGAAAACAAATTTTAGACCACCAGCTTGAATAAAATGTCTAACTTACACATTATTAAAAACAAAAAAAGAAAGAAATATATAACTGGTATTTATTGATCCTCAGAGGGGTAATACTTAACACTCCACGAGCGGCTAGGTCGGTAACTTCTACTACCTGCCAAGCGGGTGGTTTTACCCTAAACAAGCTTATTTCCGTGCTCTTTTTCATGCATAAAGAAGACCAAGAGCGTAATGCAAGTATGTATCCGTGAAAGGGCGATAATTGAGCTTTCCAATGACACCAGAACCATCCTTCTACGATCACGGGTTGTCTTGCAACGATCGTGCAACACGAAGGAAAAATCCCTAAAATACCGTAATTTCCTGACATATTTCCCTGTCTAGGGAGGCAGTGAGTGTGGATGTGTGTGGAGGTGGGCCAAGTGCTGGCGCGGGAGCCATGCTGAACGGTCAGAGTCAACCTACGCTCCTCCCACCGCTCGGACTCTCTCTCAGAGCCAATTATGTGCTCAAAATTGCTACCGACTTAAGGCGGGCCCCGCCACATAGTCCTTTCTTCTCTGGACCGACTTAAATCTGCCCCGCTAAACAAGGGTTAATAGTAATGTTATTAATGTTATTAAGGTAAGGTACTCACAAGGCTAATCTACAATAGACAACACTGGTGATGGGCTTGTCTATCAGAATGAGAGTTGAGCGTTCTCTGCCATACCCATAGCTTACTCTGACTGTTCCTTTTACTTATATATTTTCTAGATCTCAAGTGACGGCGTCTTTTCCGTGGATTGACCTCCCTACTGCCAACCCTGGCAGAGTGGGATCCAAAGCGTCACATTTTTCCTTTGCCCCTCAACTTTCCCTTTATAATTGCTGAGGGGCACAGGGCCTTGGGTGGGGCTTTTGTTTCCCGGGCGTTTCCGCACCCTCCTCAGCTCCCCGCCTTTGAGTGGCTTCGGTCACCTGGGCATTATTAGTGGTAAGCTGGGAGGGTTCTGTGGGGGCGCTCAGTTATGGCCTTGGCCTTGCTCGGGACCTTGGGGCTGCTCGGCCAGACAGCCTGAGGAACAGCAACAACAACAACAACAATAGACAACATGAAAATAATATGATGGCTATTATACTATAACAATAATATCTCTATTCCAGACTCAAATACCGGTATTACATGCTAATGAACATAAACATTGGTCCATATTTTAAGAAAATATTATATAGTGCTAATTATACATAGTAAATTTACAGTAAAGTATTTAACCTACAGTCTATATGTTACTGCTGTGTTCCAGAACATCATCCAATGCTTACTTAGTTTGAAGTTGAACCTCATGCTCGAGGAGAGCACTTTCTGGATTAGTTCATTTTAAATTGCTTCCATGCGGCAGATTACGTGTTTGACAACCCGAAGGGAAGGAAAGAAAACCTTATATTTAGTAGCGATTCCGTAGTCAATTACGTAGAGCCAAATTTGTATTAGGATCTTGGTCCTGGTCCCAGGGAGCTCGGTTGACACTTAACTTGCGAACCAAGAACGAAAAATCATCCTAGGAGATATCCCTTCAATAGTTCCTAAGGAATTCATTGTTGCGAATGTCACTAGAAAAATAGAAGAAAATGTATGTGTTTGAATATTGTGGTCTGTTGCGCTATCACAAGCTCGCTTCCCCATGCACCATTGCCAGATGTCGCTAGGCGCTTTATTGTCCTCCAATGTAGTATACGTCATTAACTACGGAACCACTACATTACAGGTATAAGGTTTTCCTTCCTTCCTTTCGATTTGTCAAACCCGTAATTTAGTAGTAGTTCTCTCCGTCAATGAAGTGAGAGTCTAATCAACTATTAGGGCTCCCTGGGTCCCCCAGGAACACCCGGAGAATAGCTTAACGCATCAAAAACCCGAATAATTGAAAATAACATCCCAAGGGATACCCCTTGGTATAATCCTGCAGAGCGGCACCAGTTATAACTCAATAATTGGGGAGTGTTACAGCATATTTGTTGTTTGTACATACTGTATATATGTATTATGTATGTTACTTCGTAGTTTAATAGAAATGGAAAATATACTTGGTAAATGAATATTTAGAGAGAATCTGTGGACTCACTTTCAACAATTTCCCAGCTCAGCTGATGGACGAAAAGTGGAGGCGAGTCGAGTTGTAAACTGATATTCTATTGATCAATAAACTGGGTGTGACGTCACGAACGATGTTGGCATATGATTGGTTGTTACAGGAGTACGTGTGTGTCGACGGTGACATCACAAACGTTCGCGATATTTGAACGGCTGTAGAAATACACGTCAGTCCATATAATGAGCCTCTTTTGTTTCCCAATCCCTCTATGACGTCACATTCATTATTTATTAGAGTTTCGTCCTGGCGTCTATAACATCTCGGTGTCGGCCATAATTGACTTCTGGAAGTGTTCTTCAATGAATAGTGAAGTGTTTTTGCTTTATGAAAACAGTACAACATCTTCTATTAACAGGATTATGAAAGGAACTTCCAGCTGCATTGTGTTAATTTGCCTGCTGAATATTATTCTCCACTACACCAAGGGTAAGGGTTTTATAGGTCGGTATTTGGGTTTAGGGCCTAGGCTACGTTTACCACGGAATCTGTAATGTTTATTCCTCAATGCAAACATATTTCCTTCACTTAACTCGACAATAATAACCCATATAGGTGCAGAGGGCATGAAATATATCAAAGAAAAAGTGATGTTGAAACATTATTTGCAATTTAGCCATGTTGATCAACTCTTAGCTTACTAAATATATTTGTTGTGGTACAGATCTACAGTACCGGTATTTAGGAGGTGGTTTCCGGTTGTGGATTTGTATATTTTTCACACAACGAGTATTATGACATAATTAGTGCACAGTGATTCGTATATTGATATTTAAACAGTAATTGAATTACCGAGGTTAGTCTGATTTATATTGACTAACCTCGGTGGTTTTATACCTCCGAGGTTAGTCTAATATGTATTTGCTGACCATGAATCCTCCAAAGTTAGACTATATTAGAGAAACTATTCTTCCAAGCCTGGAAGTACAACATAACTATTCAAGCCACGTACCCTAGTGGAATGGACGCTCAACACTCAAACAGAGTACTTTTGACACTCATTCTCCTAATTCATCCACAAATAGACCTATTCGCCCCAATGACATCAGCCAAGCTCCCCCAGTTCCTCACCAGGTGGTGTCAAACACAAGCAGTTGAACCAGTTGCATTTTCGGTAGAGTGGGAGAGGTGGTCCTCGATTTACCTGTTCCCTCATTCGGACACAACCTTAATGTGCAAAGTCATTCATCTACTTCACCAATTCGAGGTCAAGTCTGTCTCATAGCAGCAGTTTGGCCCACTCAGATATGATTCTACCAATTATCTCAGTGGTGCCCAAACCCCATTACAATTACAATCTCACATTCCACTTAGTCAAAATTGGCAACCTTCAGGCTTGTCTCAATTTCGGCTTGTGGACATTCAGAAGGCCACGAGGGTGCATGATAAGTTAAAAAGACAATATACTGACTCCACCCTATTAGAGCAGGAGCCCGGGGGGGTCTGGTTATCTGGAAAGGTAACCAATTTTCTTTCCCACCAAAGTATCACCTATCAATGCTAATGTAAGGAACTGGACGACTGGCAGGCTTGCTGTGGTGGATGTGGCCATGATAGTGGATTTAATCCACTCCAAAAATGATCTAGATCAGTTTTGCACAGTAACCCATCCTAAATAACTGTAATAGGCATTCCATAACCCAATGTATGAAATACGGTTGATGAAAGCAATTTGTATTGGTGGGTTGCCCCTGCCAGCCCCATTAATTAGCCCCTCAAAGCTGATCTAGATCAGCTATTGAGGTAACCACTTCAAATCACTTGCAAAATCTTCTGCAGGGTCCCAGATATCATGAATGGCCATTTCCAGTAAATTCCAGTGGTGGGGTTCCCCCGCCAGCCATGCCCCAAAATGGCAAAACCCCAGAAATGAGCTAGTTCAGCTCATGAGGTAACCACTTCAAATCACTTGCAAAAGCTTTTGCAGGGTCCCAGATATTATGAATGGCCACTTCCAGTAATTTTCCAGTAATTTCCAGTAGTGGGGTACCTCCGCCAGCCACTATTATTTAGCCCCTTAAAGCTGACCTAGATCAGCTCATGAGGTAACCACTTCAAATAACTTGCAAAATCTTCTGCAGGGTCCCAGATATCATGAATGGTCACTTCCAGCAAATTCCAGTGGTGGGGTACCCCTGCCAGCCACACCCCAAAATGGCAAAACTCCAGAACTGACCTAGATCAGCTCATGAGAAAACCACTTCAAATCACTTGCAAGCTTTGCCACTTCCAGTAATTTCCAGTGGTGGAGTACCCCTGCCAGCCACACCCAAATTGCAAAACCCTAGATATGTGGTAGTTAAAAGGGTGACTCAAGATACAGTACTGTGATGCCTGTTAATTGCTTAATGTCCTTCCTAAGCTAAATAAAACCTTCTAATCATAGCCAGAATACAATGAAAAAGACAGCTCGGTAATGAAGGAGTTAATGAGGGTGACCATACACAGAAGGCCCCCACAGCGGACCTATTCCTGTAAGAGGGACAACCCAAGCCAGTTTACTGAAGGACTTACAGGATTGACCACTCAATTTAGGACCCATCCGATTCCGAGGCCCTCTATGTATCTTGTTAGCACTATTTTTCTACAGTGGTGTTCGGCTAGTCCATCCACTAACCTGCCTTACCCGTAGGTAAGCAGTACGGTTTTGTACCAGGTTTACTCCCCTAAACAGGTTGCCAACCAAGGCTGACAAGTCCCATCCACCCAGATTTTTAGAAGGTTGCCTCCCCTAGATGGGTTGCCGACCAAGGCTAATGAGTCCCATCCACCCCAAGTTTCAAAGGTAAAGGTCACGATTTCTGGCCTACCTGTAATGAATCGACTATACTGTACTGTACTTTATACTTCCTCTTATTAAGGGGAGGCAGTTGTTTTTTCGAGTCCTCCTCCTCCCTCATGTTTAGCCCTATTAGGTATGATATTTCAAGACATTTACCCCATTAGTTTGGCGATTTTCAGACCTTTTGCCCCATTTTTTTGCCAATATTAAGATATTTTGTGCCATTTAAGTGTTGATTATTTCCCTGGCGAGCTAGCTTGTATTTAAAGAGGAATCGGTCTTGGGCCGGAACATTTTTCTACCGAAAAAATGTACAAATTTATATCGAAGGGGGTTTTGTGGATGTTTTTTTAAGTATGATAGAGGCTTAGAGAGCAAACTAAACCCCCCTCCTTAAACCATTGAGCCGACCAGTAAATTATGCTGCACAATACCGTCTGAGCTCCCTTAATAACCTAGAACGACGTTTTATTCAGCTTGAGGCGGACATGTAGCAATTAAGAGGCAACAGTCTATCTCAATTAACACTTTCCACTACCATAGAACCTTCTTAAACTGCATAAATTCGTCTAACTATAGCTGAAATAGTACAAAAAAAAATCCCCGATAGTGAAAGGGTTTTTAACCTAGAACCTACCTGCAGGAGATGTTAAGAAGATCTCCAACAGTCTCCTCTCCGGATGGTTGATGGAGATGGTGGCTACGACGTGTTCAAGTGACGTCACAGAGGAGGAGCTTCGGTCCACTTCGCCACTTATGTTCATCCAAGTGTGAGGTTGCATGGGCCTGTAGATAAAATATAGATAGTGAGATACTTGTAGATAGATGCATGGATAGATAGAGATAGATAGGTATTGTACTTGCTAGATATAAATAGATGATGATGCAGTTATTAACGCCGTAGAGTCGCGCTAATTAAAATTTAAAACTTGCAAACTAAACAAACCAAAACTGGGACGATACAAGATAAAGGTAAAATAACTTATCAAAATCGCTATGTGGAAATAACGCTTACTAAAATAAAATTTATGAAATATTATTATGTTACCTCCACCAACCGACTTTACTCCTAAACTCAATTAATGAAATCAACAAATATTGTGGCAGTCCAGGGATTCGATAAAAGAACACAATCCACCACATAGGGTGTACATTACTACATGAACAAGTTAATCTGATAAGATATAGATAGTGAGATACTTGCAGATAGATGCATGGATGGATAGAGATAGGTAGGTACTATACTTGCTAGATATAAATAGATGATGATGCAGTTATTAACGCCGTACAGTCGCGCTAATAAGTGATGTCTCGGCACCAATTATGTTTTGATCAATAATTGGTATCAGCATTATTTACACATGATTTATTCTTTTTGAGTGAGATATACAACCATGTTCCTTCCCTTTCCTACCCTATTCAACATCTGACAGACATAAAAACAGCACAGAGCAAGTCCCAAACGTAATGACAGCTGAGACATGACTTATATAGCGCGACCGTACACTTCCTTATTGACAGGGGTATGGTACGTGTGCTTCTTTTACAGGGACTTTACTGAACATTTGTCACAAATCGCTAGACCTGAGTGTCCAAACTCTTGACGTCTACGAGCGGCACGGGTGGGATCGAACTGCCGACCCTTCGCTCAGCAGTCAGACGCGCTACCGACCTTAAGGCCCGGTCACACTGCCTTTAGCGTCTGCAGCGCGAGTAAATTTCCCCGAAAATTTTTAGCCGCTGTAACACGCGGTGGAAAATGTGAAAAATTGGCTAACACGTGGTTACCCGTGGTATGCCCGCTGAACAGACGCCGGTGCCTGTTCAGCGTCCTGACCGCTGGTGAAACGCGACTGGAGCGCGGGTAAGCGCGGGAAAATCTCCACGTGGTGACAGGCAGCGGCGGGTAACCGCGGCTGCATCACGCCTGACCCACGGGTGATCACGTGTACAGCACGGCTGGTCCACGTGTGCAGGGCGGCCGTTTCGCGGGCTATCACGGGTACTGCGCGTGTGTACCACGCCCCCACCACGGGTATATAAGGAGCCCGGGCAGGCGGTAGAAATCATACTCGCTCCAGACACCACAGTGCGTCATCACGTCAGAACCAGGAGTGATGAATGCTTGGCAAATCGAGCCAAATATATAGGTCCCAGAGTACACGCGCTACACACGCAAATGCACGTGAAAACACGCGGAACAGATGCGGTACAACCGTGCTATGACCGTCATTAAACCGCGATTACCCGCTAAAGGTTCGCGTCCTATCGCGTGTAACCACGTACTTACCGCGGCCGTAGCACGTCTTTACCACGTCTTTACGCGTCTTTACCACGTCTTTATCACATGTGTACCACGTGTGCCCCCCGTGGCCACCCGCGGTCTAAGTTTTGAGCAGCTCAAAACTTGAGACCGCGTGTGATTTTTCTAGCCCGTGTGGGTGCGGCTGTATCGCGTCCTTTCACGACTTATATGCGTCCAACAGCGCTTGCTTCACGTTCACACATTTTTCGCCGTGAGACGTCCGCGATGCGACCGCGAAGGGCAGTGTGACCGGGCTTACCACGGCCCGCGGTAGGAGTCTGTAAATAGAAATAGATAGATACTGGGAGACAGGTACATGGTTAGAGATAGGTAGGAAGGTAGGCAATTAATGCCTTCTGTACCGGCGATGGCTATCTATCTATCTATTGCCTGACCGGTGATGTACTTTTCGTTATATTCTGGCAAATATTAAACGATTTTGTTCAGCTTAGGAAGGACGCCTACCCATTAAAAGGCTACAGACTATCTCAATTAATCCTTTTCGCTACCATATATCTTTCCTAAGCTTCACAAAATCGTCTAAATGTAGCTGAAATCAAATAAAAACGACCTCGCTGGTACAGAAGGGGTTAATCACCTTGAGTCTATTAATGATGCCAGTATAAAACATCCCAGAAAGATTGACCATAGAAAATTGACAAGAAATGCGGGCCGTGTTATGGTCAGTAGCGCGTCTGAATGCTGATCGAAGGGTCTGCAGTTCGTTCCCACCCCATGCCATTGGTAGATATCAAGAGTTTGGACCAAGGTGTCAAATGAAAGCAGGATCCTTTATTTTTAGTCTATATTATTGTATTATGCAAAGATAAAATTGTGGTTTATTGTTCAAGTTATGTCTTATGAAGTGATAAAATTGCCAAAAAAATGTATCTATCTAATGTATCTATCTATACTGTATACCCTGCTCAAGCCAAATGTATCTATCTAATGTATCTATCTATACTGTATACCCTGCTCAAGCCAAATCCCCACTTTTCCCCTTTTTTTTTTTTTTTTTTTGCTATTTTATGTTATTTTTCTTGTATTCCTTCGCATATTCATTCAAGTCTTCATAGCAAATTGTTCCGGTTTGACTCCCTGGTTTGGACTCTCAAGTCTAGCGATGTGCAGCAAAAAGTCTCTGTAACAAGGGCACGTCCTAACCCTGTCAATAAAGGGAGTGTACGGTGATAAATGATGAGTTTAGGAGACGTTTAGGGATAAAGAGTATTAGCGAGGAGATGCGTACAAGTAGACTGGGATGGTATGGACATGTGGAGAGAATGGATGAACAAAATTGGGTGAAAAAATGCAGGTCTGTGATTGTGGAGGGAGCTGCACCAAGGGATGGACCAAGAAAGACCTGGGATCGGACTATAAGTGCCGATCTCGAATTAAAAAACTTGACAAATGAAGCAGCCCTTAACAGGGTTGCCTGGAACGCCGCCATTAGGACAAGAAACTGAAACTGCACTCCTGTGTGGAGCACTAAGTCTTAAAATGTTATCTATGTATGTATATGTTAGCTCCATGCACCTCTGTCACCCATGAGCCGGCGCCCTTCCTCCCGCCCCAGCACTGGTTATATAAACACAGTACAGGTCTCCCTCAATATCCGATGCCCTGACTTACGATATTACTATAGGGTTTTAGGTGTTTGTGTTTGTGTTTCGGCTGGTCCCAGGACGAATTCCCATTTACCCCATTAATTTTAGGGTTCGCTATACAATTTGTTTACCTAAAATTGGGTATTATAAATCACGAGAGAGCTGAACATGATTAGATTGATAACCAGTATTCAATAAATGGATATTAATCGTGGTCATGTACTTAACCTTTAACTGCCTTGATGGTGTAATGGTTAGAGCATGTAAGTTCTGTATGTGATATCCTGGGTTTGAATCCCAGGAGGTTCACATGATTTCCTTGATTTAATTCGGGAGTTATTGGTGTTAAGAACAATGATAAATATTGAAATGCTGGGTGTGAAGGGAATTCATGGTCTCCTGAAATATCCCCAGGCTACCTTTAGGATCAACTTTTCCTGGTACCTGGCGCGGGGTACGAACCTCTGAAGGGAATTTAACCCCCCTAAAAACCCACAGGTTTTGAGATGCCTTGGGTGGGGTTCGAACCCTGGTTAGTGACCCAACCATCACCACCAGGCCCGCGCGCTAACCCACTGTACTACCACGGACGTACTAAAAGTATAGCAACCTTAGTCCGATTTTTAAGAACCAGGTGATAGTCTCGTGGTGTTATCACGTGATGAGTTTATTGGACTTACCATCTCCAACTATTTTACGCTATACCTGACGTCAACTCGGGTTAGTATTATTGTGGGTGCGGGACATTTTCGAGGGCATTACATTACATCCTTCTTTAACTAGGCTAGTCCCTAGCCTATTTTAAGGTCGTAAGGTATCGTAGCTGTATTACCTCAGCAATCTCAATATTGTTGGTATAGGGTTCGCGTGACGGGTGCTCCACGTAGCTACCTGGTCACGTTCCCTAGCTGCCACCAATGAAATGCTGGGTGTGAAGGGAATTCATGGTCTCCTGAAATATCCCCAGGCTACCTTTAGGATCAACTTTTCCTGGTACCTGGCGCGGGGTACGAACCTCTGAAGGGAATTTAACCCCCCTAAAAACCCACAGGTTTTGAGATGCCTTGGGTGGGGTTCGAACCCTGGTTAGTGACCCAACCATCACCACCAGGCCCGCGCGCTAACCCACTGTACTACCACGGACGTACTAAAAGTATAGCAACCTTAGTCCGATTTTTAAGAACCAGGTGATAGTCTCGTGGTGTTATCACGTGATGAGTTTATTGGACTTACCATCTCCGACTATTTTACGCTATACCTGACGTCAACTCGGGTTAGTATTATTGTGGGTGCGGGACATTTTCGAGGGCATTACAAATATATTACCTGGACCCCTCAAACAAGGAGACGTTGACAATCTGCTGGGGTCCCACGTTTTGTCAAGTCAGGGCCGCCTCAACCAGTCTCCCGGCATCCACTGCACCAAAACCCTGAGAAGTTATGAATATTTTAGGATTATATAGGAAAGCAGCTAACAGCAGAAAAGTTCAGTTCATAGGAGGATACTGTAAATTTTTTGCTTAGCTTGAAATGCATTTTTTTTTTTTTTTTTATTACCGTAGTTTAACCAGACCACTGAGCCACTTGACGAGACTCTCACAGGGCTGGCCCTAGCCTGAGCTAAGGGTTCAGCGGGAATAGATAAATATCAGTGTTAGGTGGAGCACTAATGAAATGCATCTAGAAGACAAACTAACAAAAACTGCAAAACAACCAAAACCCTCAATAATACTATTAAAACGCGACACTATCTATCTATCTATATGCTCAGGTCCAATCCCCACTTTTCCTATTTTTCCCCCTCTATTTTATTATTATTATTATTTTTTTTTTTCTTGGGGGTGGCCGACTCAAGACAGAGCAAGAACAGGAAAACACCAAACACAAGACAAAACAGCGAAGAAATAGACAAAACATAAAATTCACACACATCTTGACCTAGAAACACCACACTAAACCCTTCAAACGTTAAGTCAGTCAGTCTTAACACCTAATTGACCCCTTGCGAGTTTCAGGCTTTAAGGAAGTTGGAGCCATAAACATTAATATACAGTAGAACAAAAATGCAATAACAATGTAGGTTACTGATAGCAAGAAAGTATGAATTTGGTTATGTACAGTACTGTATTTATAAATGTACTACGCCTATTTTATTAAAAGTTGTTAATTCTGCTTACTAATGATGTCTATACCTCAAACTTCCCTGTAGCATCAAACTCACAAGTGTTCAATTGAGCACTTGCAAGTTTCAGGATATAAGAAAGTTGGAGCTGTAGACATTGATATTTAGCAAAATAACCAGCTATAATATATACTGTTTTAATATATTTTATAAATACATAAAACCCAATTCAACATATTATGTATCGATCAGAAACCTACATCATTGCTGTATTTGTGTTTAATATTGATGTTTACAGGCCGAACTTCCTTATAGCCTGAAACTCGCAAGTGGTCAATTGACCACTTGCGAGTTTTGGTCTATAAGGAAGTTGGAGCTGTAGCCATCAATATTTAGCAGAATTATCAGCTATAATACGATCATAATACATATATAAATACATAAAGCCAAATTGATCATACTGTTTATCCATCAGAAACCCACATTATTATTGTATTTCTCTTTAATATCGATGTTCACGGCTCCAACTTCCTTATAGCCTGAAACTTGCAAGTGTTCAATTGGGTCTGACTTAATTTATAGCAAAGATGGGAGTGAACTTTGGGGTATGACTTTGCATTATTGATGGTGTGAGCATCCTAGGTTCGAATCCCTGGACTGCCACATGTATTTGTTGATTTCATTAATTGAGTTTAGGAGTAAAGTCGGTTGGTGGAGGTAACATAATAATTATAGTTTGTTTCTTTTCAACTGACGGTAAATTACAAAGTTCCTATCAATATCGATCAGTTATTTTGATGATTTTGTAGTGAAATATGGTGCTAATTATATAAACTTGGTCTTAATATGATGCAGAGACATTGTGTTTTCATATTTTTCCATTAAGTATCGAGAAATTAGCTGATATGGGAATAAATTTACCGTCAGATGAAATGAAACCGAGTATAGTTATTCCAATGAAACAAAGCTTCTGAGGTTGGAGTGGTTAACCTGTCTCTGTCTTTATCCACTCACCCACCCACCCACCCACCCATGTGAGTATTCTAGGTTCGAGTCCTTGGAGTGTCACATGTATTTGTTGATTTCATTACTTAAATTTAGAAGTAAAGTTGGTGGGTGAAAAAAATATAATATACTCCATATCTGGGGGTGGCCAACTCGAGACAGAGCCCGAACAGAAACAACAAAATAAAATATAAATAGAAAATGTACACACATCTAGGTTGCCCAGGAGAAAACCCAGAGACCAGGGACCATGAAGGGCCCAGATCCCATATCTCCCGGAGAGGAACCATACCACAATGCCCGCCGACTTTACATCCAGGCATGACCCTTCATAAACACCGGCTCCCCGGGCCAGGCGCCTGACGGACTATTATCTAGTCCAACTGGAACCCGACCCCCTCTCTCTGCGACCGCATTATCACTCATCTACAGTAATTACTCCAATTTTGCGTGTTCTGATTTTGCGAAACATCAATTTTGCGACCGAGACCCCCAAAATGCCATTTTTTATGGTAATCTAATTTTGCGATGTAACTCGCAAGTGGCAAGTACTTAGAATATACGGAGTAGATGGCAAGTTGCTGAAAGCAGTGAAGAGAATGTACGAGGGTGCAAAGGCGGCAGTACGTGTGGAGAGTGAGCAGAGCGAGTTCTTTGACCTGAATGTTGGTTTGAAACAGGGGTGTGTGATGTCCCCGTGGTTGTTTACTGTATATATGGATGGAGTCATGAAAGAAATACTATCAAGAGCAGTGGATGTTAGTGTATCGCTGAAAAGGGAGGGAATTGAGTTGAAGCTACCTATACTGCTGTTTGTGGATGATACAGTTCTGATGAGTGATAATGAATGGGAGTTGCAGGGTCTGGTAAATGAGTTTGGAACAGTGTGCGAAAAACGGAATTTGAAGGTAAATGCGGGGAAGAGCAAGGTTATGGTCTTCGAAAGGGGTGAAGTCACAGAGTGTGAGGTGAAGCTGAACGGTCAGGCTATGGAGATCGTCAACTCTTTTAAGTATCTGGGCAGTGTGTTGAGCAAAGATGGGACTATGGATGAAGAAGTGCGGCAGTGAGTTGTAGGAATGGTAAAAGCAGTAACAAGAAATATGGTGGTCAGTATGGAAGTGAAGAAGTCCTTGCATGACAGTGTGGTAATCCCGACACTGACTTACGGAAGCGAAGCATGGACGTTGGTTGAGAGACTCAGACCAAGAGTGAGAGCAGTGGAAATTAATTACTTAAGAAGTGCGTGCAGAGTTACATGGAGGGATAGACAGACTAATGAGGAAGTAAGAAGGAGGTGTGGTGTGGAGGTAGATGTGCTGGAAAGTGTGAAAAGGAACAACTTGAGATGGTTCGGCCATATGGAACGTATGGAAAGCGAGAGAATGACTAAGAGAGTGTACGAGAGCGAGGTGGAGGGACAGAGAGGGAGAGGTAGACCGAATGAGAGGTGGAAGGATGGAGTGAGGAAGTACATGAACGAAGGCGGTGCTGGTTGGGGGGAAGGGCGTCGACTGACTGGGGACAGAGGTGCATGGGGGCGGTTCGTTCGTGGCTACCCCTTCGGGGATCACGGCATCAGGCAATAGATAGATAGAGATAGAACTCTACTTTTGCGGGTGGCGCCGTAAGAAAGTGGGGCTTTCCGCACTAGTTTTCGGGGGGGGGGGGGGGGGGTGGCCGGGTCGTGACGTCAGGCCGCGCTGAGGCCCGATGTCACAACCCAAGCTCTGTATCCTTTCGCTTACGATGTCACAACCCACGCTCTGTATCCTTTCGCTTACAAACGTCGTCAACATAAGCCAGACGCTTCTGAGTCCACCCGCCTTTTACTTGCTTATTTGTGCCTGAACCTCTTACCTCTCGCGTTTATTATGACCTCTAGTGCATTCAGTGATAGGGATGGTGGGCCTGGTGGTAATGATGTAGGAATTGAAAGCCCAAGACCATCAAAACACAGTCAAGTGACGAAAGCCACGGAAACGACGATCATACGATGGGATAGGCTAGGCCTAGGATATGCTAAATATGATTATGTTTTCAAATTAAGTCTATGTGGTAAGTAATATCCTCATAATATGTATTTTTATAAATTTTCAATATATATTTATTGTATGTAGGCTTATTTAAGGGGAGAAATGGGTACTTGGACGAATCTGGGGTTCGAAGAGTTGGGACCTGGGAACCAACTTATTTTTCCCCATAATCGCGATTCTCGTTATAGCTGCACTAATTAGGCACCAATTAGGCGTGATAACAGAGGGTTGAGTGTATGTGTGTACAAACAAAGCAAATATATGACGGAAATCACGAAAAATTGGGCCGTCACTGATGAAACGTCGACCATATTCATTTTTCCCCATAAGGTTAGTTAATCCAATTTTGCGAATTCCACTTTTGCGGCCTGCAATGTCTACCAATTTCTCGCAAAATTGGGGTAAGCACTGTATTCACAAGCATTCTCCATTCATTCCTATTCATTACCACTTCTCTTGCTTGTTCTACAGTCATCTCTCTACCTTCCAACGCTTGTACTACACAATCTCTCCATCTCATCCGAGGTCTTCCTCTCATCTATTTCCCCTTTCTTACTGACCCATATATTCTTTGTGTGTAAGCCTTTCATCTCCATTTGTTCAACATGTCCATACCATAACAAAACAACAACAATAATAATAATAACACTTTCAAAGACATGCTCAAAACGGTCCTGTCCAGAGTGAGGTTTGGCATCCTCTACCCAACCTTAGCCATTTCTGTCTGTCTCTTTTACTGTACTGTACTACTTTTCCTACTTCAGGGGAGGGAAGCTAGGAATCCTCCTCTCCTTGTAAAATTCACCTACCAGACGAGACAGAGAAAGGGCCGAGGGAATGCAAAAGTGGTCCCACACCATAAGAATTTAAATTTTAAATTTTTGTTTTGTTCGGGCTCTGTCTCGAGTCTGTCACCCCCAGCCATGGGGTATGTGCCTGAGTATATACATACATACATACATATTAAATAATAAGGGATAAAAATGGATTTGGTTTTCGTTCAACACAGATGCATATACAGTACAGTACAGTACAGTATACAGGTCTCCCTCACTATTCGATGCCCCAATTTACGATATTATTATAGGTTTGTAGGTGTGTGTATTAGGGCTTTGGCTGGTCCAAGAATACATCCCCATTTACCCCATTAATTTTAGGGTTCGCTATACGATTTTTCTATTTAAGATCGGGTTTGCAGGAACGTAACCCAATCGTAAATCAAGTGAGATCTGTATACTGTACATATAAGTAACACCCCGTTCTTAACATCAATCATCAATTACAAACCCCAATGTACAGTACTTGAATAAACTAATGAAAGCATATGGTCCTCCCGGGATTCCAACTCGGGACGCCACACCCAGAACATAAGCTCCTAAACCACTACACCACCAACACAGTACTGTTCGGTGGCGCTAATAAGTCATGTCTCAGCTTTCATTACCTTTGGCTTGTTCTGTGCTGTATTAATGTCTGCCAGATGTTGAATAGGGTGGGTAAGTGTAGGAACATGTTGGTATATCTCACTCAAAAAGAAGAAATCATGTGTAAATATTGCCGATGCCAATTATTGATAAAAAACATAATTGGTGCCGAGACATCACTTATTAAGCCGACTGTACATATACTGTATATAGACTCACTTGGCTTGCAGTACTAAGGCAATCACTCCCGACACAAGAGGTGCGGCGGCTGAGGAACCTTGGAACCTTTGGCTACAATGGCCGTCCAACTCTGGCACAACCTGCACACAAAACAAACATATATAATCTATCAACCTGCAGAAAAAACAAGCATATATAATCTATCAACCAGCAGAAAACAAAAACAAGTACTGTATAAACAATCTATCAACCTCCAGAAAACAATAAACAAAAAGAAGAATACATAATCTATCAAAAAACAAAAAACAAGAATAAATAATCTATCAAACAGCATAAAATATAAAACTTAAAGAAGAACATATTATCTATTAACCAGCAGAAACCCAACAAACAGGAACAAATAATTTAGCAATCAACCTGCAGAATAAACCCATAAGAATTAATACTCTACCTATTGTATCAAAATGCAGATAATAAATAATTGCATAACCTATCCATCAACCTACAAAAAAACAGTGGCCGTCCAACTCTGCTTCCTCATCACGAGGTAGCCTATCTTACAAGTTTACACAAGTATATACTGTATATGTAGGTAACAAAAACAAAATTACATGAGTTATACTTTATTGGCTTCCATAATAGGCCAAAAAAGTATAACTCATGTCATTTTGTTTATGTTACCTACTTAATATACTGTACAGTACTTGTGTAAACTTGTAAGATAGGCTACCTCGTGATGAGGAAGCAGTAAGGAACATAATAAGGAAAAAGTATAAGATGAACCATATCATTTATACCAGAATTATAAACAGACATTATGCCTCATCTATTCTGTATATTTAGTATCTTGGTATCTGGCATAACCTGCAATAGATACAAAAATACTTACTCAGGAACGGCACAATATAAAGACAAAAGAACTTATCAAAATCACTACTGTATGTGGAAATAATGCATTGAAGACTCAGCAAAACAGTAAGAAATGAAAAAAAAAAAAAAAAAAAAAACACAGATTGTACATCACTATATGTTTTGAGTTGGCCACCCCCAGAACAAAAAAAATAATAGGAAAAGTGGGGAATGGACCTGAGTAAATACGTACATACAAATTTGTTTGAAGGAAAATTTAGAACCTATAAAGACAATCAAGGATGCTATCTTATAAATCCATATGTATTACTCACTTAGTTCTTTTATTTATAAATTATTATATTGCTTAAGCGTTGTTTCCACATAGCGATTTCGAATAATTCTTTTGTCTTTTTACTGTGTTCGTCCAAGTTTTGGTTTGTTTATTTTGCAAGTTTTACGTTATAATATTACTCACCACACGCTTAGCCTTCTCATGTGTACTATCCCTTCTCATAGCATTGATGAGCGTGTGTGATCCTCCGACGTACACGCCAGCCATCGTAGAAGCACACGGCTCCTCGTAGAAAGTGGAGGCGCCCATCTCGGTGAGGGCGGTGACGGAAAGGGTGTATACGGAGGAAGCATAGCCGTCCAGGTTACAATTGTCTCGCTCCAGACCACCATTACCACAAGCCCAGACGTAAATGACTCCTAGACAACCGCGACCCTGGAGATATAGATGATCATAATTAGTAAAGAAACAAAACCACATTCCCAGACTTCCTTCAAACTAAGAAAATGCCCACCCAGACCCCCTTCAAGTATAAATTATAGGTTTGAGTCCCGAAGGGAAGAAGGAAAACCTAATATTTAGTAGTGGCCCCGAAATCATTGATGATATGCGTATTAGTATAATAGTCCCCCTTCAAGCGCCCGCAGGTAGCCAGTTTGAATTGACCGCCGAGGGGAGAAGGAGTCCTACGTCATAAGGGTAACGCTCATTCTCTAATGGAATCGTCTTATGATTGGGTACTCACTACGAAAAAACTTTCGACAAAATAAAAAGGAAAAAATAAACTTAAAATATGTTATATATAATGCTTTCCATTTCGGTGGATTTCTTGCATATTCTCTCCCTGACGCCTCCCTTGAGCCGCCATGATTCCTCCTTCAAATGACATACTAAGACTAACTCAAGACATCAAACGAATGAGGGGATGGAAGGGAGGTTCCTACATCGTCAATGATTTCGGGGCCACTACTAAATATTAGGTTTTCCTTCTTCCCTCCGGGATTCAAACCTATAATGTATTAGTGGCCCCTCCATCATTGACGATATGCCTGATATCTAAGACTGGAGGGGGTCATTCGTGACAATAAACCACTAACAAATATCATAGGTAGAGATAAAGACTCATATAACATTTTAAGTCTATTGCTTTCATAATAATAAAAATAATAATAATAATAAGCATGTTACTTATTTCTCACAAGCGCCAATTTTTCCACAGAATTCACTGGCGCTCGAAAACAACAAAAATACAAATCCCTTAAATCAATGCAACACAGAACCTATGCGCATCACCCAGCCACCAGCAGCAGCAAATAGCTTACACTCTATAGCCCTCCATGATGACACCCCTCTCGAGATCGTAGCTTCTTACAAAGAGAAAAGTCTTAAGTTGTCTCTTGAAGCACTCAACATAACTTAGTTGTCCCATGGTCAGTGGCAGTCTGTTATATAACCTTGGAGCCATGTAAGAGAATGATCTCTCAAAGAAAGATGACTGCCGGAAAGCCCACGGCTCATCAAGACGCAGGGGGTCATCGTCATGGCGCACGACTACACCATGGCATGCTGGTGGACGCCTGAGCAGCTCTGCAAGATACCCGGGCTCACCAAATTTGAGGACCTTGAAAGTTACCAGACATAACTTAAATTCTATTCTAGCTTTTATTGGTAACCAGTGCAGTTCGATGTGATAAGAAGTGGTAGGGGCTCCAGGTGGAATTCCAAAAATGAGTCTTGCAGCTCTGTTCAGAACAGACTGTACTTTCTTTAATATGTAATTTGGAAGACCCACAAACAAGGCATTGCAATAATCAACACGAGAGAATATCAATGAGTGGACCAGTGTCGTCAGAAGGCAACGTCTAGGTATAAACTGCTTCACCGAGTAGAGATTTCTGATGTGTATGTAGCAACTTTTGACAATCTGATTTACGTGCTCCCTAAAATCCAGTCTTGAGTTCAGATACACTCCTAGATTCCGAACAAAGTTTACTGGTTGTAGCTGTGAGTCACCCGTATCAATGGAGAGGGTATTTACTGAGTCAGTAGCCCTTCTGTTTCCTCAGATGATGAGAATTTCAGTTTTGTTATCATTTAGTTTAAGTTTTCTTGTCCTCATCCACTTCTTGATATCGATCATCAGCATTTCCACCTTCCTCTGTGTATCAGCTATACCTGTGATCTTCACATAAATTTGGGTGTCATCAGCATAGAAAAGATAGGTGACACCGTGTGCACGAAGCAGAAGAGACAAGCCACTAGTGTATATCGTGAACAGGACAGGACCCAACACTGATCCCTGCGGAACGCCATAGAGCAGGGGTGTCGAGTCCGAGACTATCCGATTTATCATCACACTCTGGGATCTACCTGACAAGTATGACCTGAGAAACAAGAGAGCAGAGTCACGCACACCACAGTCATAAAGATCACTCAATAGCAGCTCATGATCCACTGTGTCGAAGGCTGCAGAGAGATCAAGTAAAACCAACAACGAGATCTCGCCGTCGCAAGTGTTCTTGACTAAATCATTATGTATTCTGCTCAATGCTGTCTCAGTCGAATGATGCTGCCGATAAGCAGACTGAAAAATGGGAATAGTTTAATTTTGCTGAAGTAGCGGCAGCACTTGATCAAGTATGGCACGCTCTAATATTTTTGATAAAAAAGATAAGTTGAAGACAGGACGGTAGTTCGACATGTTCTCTACATCAAGTCCAGGTTTCTTAAGGATAGGCCAGACCAAGGCATGTTTTTCAGACACTGGGAAGTTGCCTTTGGAGAAAGATTTGTTTACTATTTTGGAAATAAGCTCCACTGCATGATCAATTGATCATATACACAAGGTAGTTTGGAAACATTTATAGGATCCAATGGACAAAATGTTTTATTAAGGTTTCTTATATAGGATGAAACAACATCAGCCTCTATCGGATGGAATGATGAGAGGACACTATTAGGAGTATATCGTGGTTGGGGTACAATTGAATATTATTCATTAGAGGGGCCTTCATCCAGTTCATCTCTCATACGAGTTATCTTGCTAGTAAAAAATGTGACAAAGTCTGCAGTTAACTCCGCATCAGGTTCATACAATAATAAGTAAAAATTTGAAAGAAAAGCAGTGCATTACTTCAGAGAATATCTGCTTATAGTTAACCGATTAGGTACATCCGAGATCTCGCATTGAGGTTCATCACAATTGTTGTTTAGGAATTTACTTATATCCCTGTTCAACTAAATACAGACACATATATCCTAGGATTATTTATGTATTCTGTCCTTAAAACTTATTTGTACAATCCATATATTTTGTACACTTTGTTCATACTATATAGTTATAACTATGATAGACATTTTGTAATAATAGACAAAATTATTTCAGAGCTGACGTATAACCAGCTCGTGATCATATCACATCATCCGGCGGAGGGGATCTAGGCATCTATGGGCTTACCGCCCCCCCCCCCTCCTTTTTACCTCTTAAGATTAAACTTAAATTGTAATAGCACATGGACTAACTAGACCCGCTGCCGTAATGCCACATAGGCTAGTGTTGGCTTATCCAGAGCCACAGATATCGCGTCAAGAAAGTATGATTGGAAGCCCACAATTTAGTGTTAGCTATGTCATCAATTGAACAAATTTGTAAAAATCAAAGAAAAATAGACAGCCCACTTTCTGATATCGTGGGCTCTGCCCACTACGCCGGGATTACTTTCCCTAATGACGTCCACGAGTAGAGAAGCTAGTTTCCTTCTTGTGACGCGAGTACCTGTGCTAATGACCCATAAAAAGCCAGGTTGTTGAGGTTGTGCCACCCTCATAAATTTAATTAAAGTGATGCGTATGTCCGCGTTTGAGTGTCGGTACTGTAAACTCAGTAACACTCCCCATACTGAGTTGACCATTTGGCATTTTGAATGTCCAGAAGGCAAAAGTCAGCGAGGTCTTTAGGTTGCCAATTGTCCCCAAGTGGAAGTACGAGATCGGGAGTGACACCGGGTTCTCGCACACCGTTTTCAATTGGTGGTACCAC
The DNA here is from genome assembly GCA_037953745.1 of Lithodes maja. NCBI lineage: Eukaryota > Metazoa > Arthropoda > Malacostraca > Decapoda > Lithodidae > Lithodes > Lithodes maja. The sequence continues at coordinate 44,602 of JBAKBP010011127.1, read as the reverse complement.
ACCTGAGCCGGCCAAAGAGGTGCGATCATCGAGACTATGCCCCGGTAATCCCGTAGTTTGTGAACTACTCGACACATGAGTGAAGCGTCTGGAGGCGGAAAAAGATAGATGGAATTCCATTTGTTCCAGTCCTCCATCAAAGCGTTGGAACCCCCCGCCGTAGTTAGTTCCCAGCGGATTAGGAAGAGAGGGAGTCTGTGGTTCCCTTCTGACGCAAATAGATCCACTTGTGGACGGTATGGCTCTGCAGTCATCTGGTTGAAGACGTTTTGCTTTAAAGCCCATTCTACTTTTGTGCTCTGTCTCCGGGATAGAGCATCCGCCCAGACGTTCGCCACGCCTGGGAGGTAAGATGCATGAAGATGAATGCTCAGCTTGTCGGCTAGAGCAAAAATCTGTTCTGACAATTCTAGCAACTCTCGAAATATCGTTGACACTTGCTTTTGAATGCAATGTACCGCGTTCAAGTTGTCCATCCGAAAGGCTATTGATTTTCCCTGTAAAGAAGAGCTGTGAGTTTGGAGGAAAAATAAGGGGACTAAAAGTTCTTGTTTGTTGATATTGAAAATTCTCGTCTGGGGACCAAAGACCTTGACCCTGGTGGACTAGGTATGATTGATATCCCCAGCCTATTGTCCCTGACGCATCTGTGTCTATCCATACCGTAGGTGGGGGAGAAACCCACGTCATTATTGAGTGCAATGTTTCTTTCTTTGCCCAAACCGACAGTAAGCTGTGAATTAATGAAGGAATGGTCCATAATTTCCCCTCCGGCCAGAGTGGGAAACATCTGTTGCCTTCCGAGATTAATCTCTTCACTTTCAACCGGCCCAACTTCACAGTTAGTTGAATCCAGTAGAGTGAACCGATCAGGGACTCCCACGTCCTTCTCGTCGTGTTCAGACTGTGGAGAAACCGGAACAATTTCCTGCGAAATCTGTTGCGGTTGTCCACACTCTGACTGAGAGTAAGATTGGCTGTGTCCCAAACCAGCCCTATCCACTAAACCACCCGTGTGGGTTCAAGGTTCGACTTTGCCAGGTTGACCTTGAACCCTAGGGTTTGTACATGATTTATAACTTGTTTGACATGGATATGACAAACTCTCTGACTCTTCCACCACTAGCCAGTCATCTAGGTACCACAACACCTTGATCCCCTTAACTAACAATGGCATTAGGGCCTGCCAGACTAATTTGTGAATATTCTTGGTGCCAGGTTCAAACCGAATGGTAATCTCTGAAAGATGTAAGTCTCTCGTCTGATTCTCAGGGCGAGGAATTTTTGGAACCGTTTGTTTATAGCGACATGCCAATATGTGTCTTTCGGGTCTAGTGAGCAAAGCTTTGCGGTGGGAGTGTGAGCTCGATTTGATTCACTGTGAGCATTTTGAATGGTAAGTTGTGAATATGTGTGTTCAGACACGAGAGATCTACTACTGGTCGCATCTGCACACTGTCCCTCTTTGGCACTAGAAAGAGTCGATGTAAAAACATGACGATTTGGGTCTACCGGGACAATGGCATGCTTGGTCATCATTTCCTGGACTAGTGACTCCACCTCTAAAGAAACATGATTGAATTCTCGAGTTTGACGTAAACGAGGTCGCCGGAGCCACCGCCAGATGATTCCTTTGCTTACCACTGTCCTTGCCCAAGTTCGCCGGGGCCAGGCCCATCGACATGCTTGGAATGACCCCTTCTTTTGACTGGGGTTTTCCGGCAGTATTATTCTCGAATCCAACTCGCCTGCGATAGGCCCCACAAGAGAGAGAGTATGACTGACTAGTTTTTTGGTGGTGTCTGGGCGGAGGTAGACGGCTGACTAGGTTTGGCAGATGTCGCTCCCTGATGAGGCTTGTGTTGTGGCCTACCATTGTAATACAGTTTCTTACAGTAGATCCTCTGGAAAAAGGCAAACTAGGCCTGTGTATCCAGCTCAGTGCCAGTACTTGCACTACTGCGGTCATTCACGGTGTTGGCGGCGGCGGCAGCAGACGCAACATTTTTACTATTCTGTATTTTTGCTTTATAATCAAACTTCAAATCTTGTCTTCCCCATGCTTTATCAAGATTACTTTCAAACTTCCTTATTGATTCGGAATCTACTACATACTGGGGCAGTGCATTTACTCATTTACCACTCTATCACAAAATGAGTTCTTTGCCTTTTCAAGCCTATATCTTTCTTTGTAAATTTTCTTAGAGTGTCCTCTCGTTCTTGTTCCCTCCCGCATCAAGAAGATACCTTCACACACATCCTCATCATACTTTCCTGACACTATCTTAAAAGTCTCTCATATCCCCTCTCTTTCTCCTATATGCCAGTGTCGGAAGTCCCAGTGTCCTCAACCTCTGCTCATAGCCCGCGTTCCTCAACGTTGGTACTAGCTTGCTAGCTCTCCTCTGCACTTTCTCCACTGCTTCTATATCCTTTACCATATATGGAGCCCACACCTGGTTCGCATATTCCAGGTGCGGCCTAACCAGCGCTGTATAGAGATTCCTGAAGATTTCTTAGTCAAGTGACACAAATGTCCTCCTTATCAGCCCTACAATTCTATTGGCTTTGTTTATTTTTTCCGCTAAATGTTCTGAGAAATTTAACTTATTGTCTATCACTACTCCTATATCCTTTTCTGCATTCACTTCCTCATCGCTTCATACATACTGTATCCTACCTTGTCTATCTTGCTTGTCTCAATCCACATGTACTTGCATTTTTTTGGATGAAAAGGCATTAACCAACGTTCAGACCATTCCTTCATGCCCTCCACATTTCCTTGAAGCAAACCCACATCTTCCTTACTCCTCACTCTTCTATACAGCTTAGTGTCATCCGAATACAGGTATATCTCACTTCCATTAGTTATAACTTCAGGTAAGTAAGAAGGGCGGGTGCCCAACCCCGAAAGGGGTTGAAATAGGGGAGCTATCCCCCCGCCAAAGGCGCCTTTCTAGGGCCTTTCCTAGCTGATGCTGAGAGGATTGGGTTCTAGTCATGTGGTGATAGGCTGGTCTATCAGAGTGAGAACTGAGCGATCTCTGCCATACCCATAGCTTACTCTGACTGTTCCTTTAACTTATATATTTTCTAGATCTCAAGTGACTGCGTCTTTTCCGTGAATTGACCTCCCAATCTACCAAGATTGGAAGCCAAAGCGTCACATTTTTCCCTTGCCCCTCAACTTTCTCTTCATAATGTGACGCATGTCCAGTGTGAGCATGCTGTACAGAACGCCTAGTCATGCCCCACTCTCGCTAGGATCGTCAGGGCAGGAACTTTGGCTGTAGTCTATGTAGAGTTTCCTAACTTAGTTCATGTGAGCCGTTGTACTATAAGTATTATGAATATGTATTTTGTTTTCATCTGAGTCAACGAGTTCTATTTTATATCATTAGTTATAAGTATTGTGTGTAAAACTTATTTGTAATGATGGGAAGAGAAACAGCCACAGTTGGGGGTCAGTGGGTGCGCCAGGCGGGAGGTGGGCCTAACTCACTAGCACTCCTCCCCCCCCCCCCCCCTCAGTGCTAGGGGAGCCTTTGTCTATCCCAGAGGAGAGAGAGAGAAATTACGTAATGGTTGTCAGTGGGCGGTCCTTAGTAGTTCACGTTGGGATCACTAGAGGGCCGGGTATAAAAAGGGAAGTCTAGCCATTTTTTCATCAGAACTCATTAGGCAGAGCGACTTCTCATTTCCCTTGCTAACTATATATATTCTTCTGACTGATGTGAACTTTCTCTACTACCTTACATTCTAATCTCCTCTTTTCCCTGCCTTTTTTAACTTCCATGGTCCCGTTGGTGCAGAGCTAGTCAGCCAACGTATTATCGCTTGAGTTCTCACGAGATACTTGCCTATTAAATAGCCTATTTTGGAAGGGTTGACTTAGAATAGGATTGATTTATGTTTGTTGCACTTGTATATGCATTTCCCTGTGTGTTATTATTATTATTCCTGTTTTCTGCTAGTCTAGGTAATGCTAGACTGGGGTAAGGCTTTTCTGTGTTACGAGTTGTTGTTTGATGCAGTGGTTAAGTGATAAACCTGCATACTCGTTTCGGTTCAGTGAAGCCTAGGTTGTCTTCGCGGCTGACTGTGTTGAGTTAATAATTTACAGTGCGTGAGGGCAAGAGCCTAACCACCCTGTATTTTATTAACAGTTTGTTTTTACTTTGTCAAGGAGCCGGGAGAAAACCAGATACAAGGGATCTGGATTTCTCAAAGTGCACTTGTCAGTTTTAACGTAATACTTTAAACAGTTGTGAGGACTTCGCTAGGCTACGAGCCGTTTTTGCTCAGTCACTGCTACCTTTTGCCCACAGTACCCCAGCTAGACTTTACTCGATTAGTAGATACAGAATAGTATTGAAGCTTTCCCTATTGTGACGCACCCAGTGGTGCGTGGCAACGCAACCTGTTTGTACTCCTTGGTACTCCACTGTACCGCCACGGTGCGGTACCGTGTACCGTGCTGGCTGCTTATATTGAGTGTGACAACGTATAACTATGTTCTTTGTATCTCTGCAAAGGTCTCGTCATGTGCTAACCAGTGGTGGGTTTTGTTTTGAGCCATGTCGAGACCTTCCATTTAATATGTAGTATCAATAGAGAAGTTGATAGATAAGACAATAGGAATTCAGAGAGAGAGAGTGAGTTAGACTTCAGAGCGAGAGGGTAGCAATGCGCCCCGCTGCCGGGGGGGTGGTTGCCAGACGTATGGACCGGTTGGCAGCCCTGCGCTTATAGCTAGGCGCGGCAGGGTTGGTAGTACATTGCCGCCTGCCTATGCTGCCTGGGCTGCCCATGTTGTCGTGCTGCACATTGCCTGGAGGCTCGCTGTGTGTTCCATGATCAGGTTGCCTAGAACCTTTGAGATTCTAACATCCCTTGCCCTCTCTCCCAATTTCTCACGGTTGCCCTCTTTCTCTCTGACGACATTACTCTCATTTCATTCTTCTCTCTATTTAAATGCATACCCTTCCCTTGAGGTCCTAAAGGAGTTTCAGCACTCACCTCTCGTATTACTCTTAGGACAAGCATATATTTACATGTATTAGATTTAAGGGGTTAATGTGAACAGCGATCTTCTTGATGAGGATAGTTGGTGAACGTTCTACATGTTCACGAGTTATATGCCCAGCTCATCATCCAATTTGTGACTAGACTAGTGCCATGTGTAAGAGCCCGACCATGCCCAGGAGTTGTCTGTAGAGGGGCGAGGACTTAGCCTTGATTTGCCTACCGAGCCAGGAGCGAGTGCAGTACCAGAGACTACAGCTCGCTCGTAGTGCCGGTATAGTAGAGTAACGTAATTTATCTGTCCTTGTGTTCTCTGCAGTCTTTTCCTGGGTTCTCGCTTTCGGTGCTGGGACTCGTTGTTCCTGTGACTTGGCCTGCTAGCTAGAACACATGGGGATGATGAGTGGGTGATATCTTTATTTTACTATGCATTGCAGCTCTCTTTAAGTATATGTATGTAACACTTTACAATACACATTACTCACACACAAGACAACACTATTAATACTTTCATGTATCAATTAACTGCACTGTCGTTTTGCTGCTGTGTCCGGAGTTCCGTTGCGTAGGGCGCATACGGACTCAGAGGGGAGACAGAGTGAGAGAAGCGAAGTAGCCTATGCGGTAGTAGGCTACCGGCGCAGTACTGTTGCCTGCAACCTTTTAGTTATTCCAAGTATAGATTCATTATTATAATAAGTGATTACTATTTATGTTCCTTCCATGTGTATTATTAGGTATCTACTGGATCATGAACATCTTGTATGCTACATGCTAGTGCATGTTAGTAGGGGACAGTTATTCTAGTGCACGCGCTTTCAAGTAGGCGTGTACATTTGTCATTTAGCATTTCACTGTCATACCTTTAGCCTGCTTCTATTCTACATTATTAGAGGCTTAATATTAACGTAGTTTCTTGAGTATTGCATTTCTTTAGTAATAACGTAACCTATAAATGTCTGAGGGAGTTTAGCCTCATAGCCTACCCCTGTTGTACACTTTCGCCGAGTTAAGGTACCTCGTTACCGTAGACGATAACTCTGTAGGGCGTTGGTGCTTTTGTTGTCTGGAGCATATAGTATTTGGGACTGGAATCGAGCGTGTCGTTGTCACATAAGCCATTTCTGTCCTACGATCAAGAATCCCGAATATGTATTGCCGATCCAGCCGTAACATTATGTATGATATTGTTTATGCACTTTTGATTTCATGTGTTGCAAGCTTGGCTACTTTAGTGATTAGTGGCCCACGAGCACAATCCGAGTAGGCTATTGCCGTTGCATTTGCGGAGTACTTCTTTTTAACCCGGGAACTGCGGGGAGACTCTTAAGAGTGAGTGAAAACAAAAATTAACTTTTGACATCGAAAAAAAAAAAAAAAAAAAAAAAAATTTTGTTTTGGCCCCTGGGCCATGCAAAATCTCAGTCCTCTACCTACCCTCCTTCCCCACTTTCCTCCTCTCCTTCAGTTATCACCTATTTTCCCTGTTATTCCCTTATTCTGAGGTATATTTTCGTGCTAACATTAGAAATCCGGTTGGAGGGTGTGGTCATCACTGATAGCAAGCGAATGCAAGAGAGAGAGAGAGAGAGTATCGATCGACTGTGTCTCAGTGGCCTTGGGGGAAATTGGCGGGAAAGCAGCTTGCCTCACCCATACATTATACAACTCGCGGGCTATATCTCCGATTTTGACCATCCAAACGCTGTTTTCACTCGTTTTATTGTTGTTTCAGGTTAATACCTTTATAATCAACCCATAATAGGCGCATATGGATAAGTATTAATGCTATAAATGGTACAATGAATATTTTAGTGACGGAAACACCTCAAATACGTCAGCACAGGGGGACGTTTCCAATTACCCCCATGCGCACTTGTTAGGTTAATGTTTGCCATTTACTGTTGCATATTCTTTTAATTATTCTTATGCCAATTTAAACCTTTAATAGTATTTAATTGCCAGTGTTTTTGCTTATTGAATTACTGTTCAAAATCCGATACGTACTTCTTACGAGCATCCGAGAAGCATCTAACTTTTTTCAGAAGATTCCTTGCTCGATGCTTAAGGACTATTAACCCTCTCCGACATATGACGCAATTTTGAGCCTATTGGGGATACTTTCAAGCCTTTGTTAACATCAGGGGTATTTAGAAACCTTTAGTTTAGTTACTTCAACCTCTGCAGTTGTCTTTGAGTTAGCTGTGGGCAGAAAACTAATTTTGGAGAGGTAATTATATGAGTGAGAGAACTCTATTTCGTATTACTAATCTGGCAACCTCTGCGTCATATGTGCGTGAAAGGGTTAATTAACCCGGGAGCTGCGGGGAGACTCTTAAGAGTTCCCCCGGCGGACTGCGGGAAGACTCTCCAGAGTAACGCTTTTGAACGCGTACCAAAACCGCGCGTTAATAGTCAGGCGGCTGAAAATTGGTGTGGATATAGTACTACGTGTCAACTCTCGATACCACCCCGCCAAACGCTCTCCCCGCACTCGTGCAAGCACCACCGCGCCAGTAACCAAGCACTAGTCATGGAGCCCACACGTCCCTCACGCTCGCTCCCTGATGACACAACCAGCCCTCCTTCTGGTGGTGTTAGCCGCCGTGGAAGGCAGAGGGTGGCTGCCAAAGACCCTAGCTACCAGTACGACACGCCCTACAGCTCGGAGGATGAAACACCAGCACCCAAAGCACGAAAAACACGTGCAAGCAGGGCAATGGCACAGAGGTCATTGGTCTTTCGGGACACTGCCACCACGACCCAGGCCACTGCAACAACCACTACCACCACCACTACCACCACTGCCACCCCTGCCACCCCTGCCACCCCTGCCAGCGACGCAGGAGGCCGCCCTAGGGCTGCAAAACCTGCGGGGGCAGGAAAAATTAAAGGCACGGGCGTAGGGAAAAGATCCCGTACGCCAGCCACAGTGCCCCTACCACCACCACCACCACCAGCCGCCGCCCCTGGCCCGGCTGCCGCCGCCGCCCCTGGCCCGGCTGCCGCTGCCGCCCCTGCTGCCCCTGCCAGCGACGTAGGAGGCCGCCCTAGGGCTGCAAAACCTGCGGGGGCAGGAAAAATTAAAGGCACGGGCGTAGGGAAAAGATCCCGTACGCCAGCCACAGTGCCCCTACCACCACCACCACCACCAGCCGCCGCCCCTGGCCCGGCTGCCGCCGCCGCCCCTGGCCCGGCTGCCGCTGCCGCCCCTGCTGCCCCTGCCAGCGACGTAGGAGGCCGCCCTAGGGCTGCAAAACCTGCGGGGGCAGGAAAAATTAAAGGCACGGGCGTAGGGAAAAGATCCCGTACGCCAGCCACAGTGCCCCTACCACCACCACCACCACCAGCCGCCGCCCCTGGCCCGGCTGCCGCTGCCGCCCCTGTTGCCCCTGCTGCCCCTGCCGCCCCTGCCACCCCTGCCCAAGGAACAGAGAGAAGGGCGACAGGCACCACCATCATCTTGCCATCAAGGCCACGCACCACTGCTGCCCCTGCCGCCGCCTCTGCCGCCGCCTCTGCCGCCGCCTCTGCCGCCGCCCCTACCGCCACCTCTGCTGTCCCTGTCCATAAGACACCCTCGCGTGCAAAAATTACCCGGAAAACTCTGACACCATCAAAATATGGCGCCCTGCTGTTTGATGGTGATTCGCAGGACATTGGCAGCCAAGGTTTTGACGACGAAGACCTAGCACGGGAGCAAGGGTGGGGGGATTTGGGAGTGGACAGTGGGAGTGAGTCAGACGTCGGCGACGAAAATGAGGAAGGTCATCGTCTGTCTAGTGAAGAGGAGGGTGATGATGATCAAGTGCTGTATCGCGACCATGGAAGCGATATTTCAGACGATGAAGCAGACGCAGACGGCATTCCAATCCCTGGCTTGCCTTCGTTCGATTGGTCTGATGGGGTCAATTTTGTACCTGACGTGCCCCAGTTCAATCCTGGGACGTCAGGTACAACTGACGACTGGCCCTGTGATGAGCACGCGAACGAAAGCGACTTCTTCCTCGCTTTTTTCGATTTTGAGGTAATGACGTTCATCGTTGCCCAAACAAACGCCTACTACAGGTGGGTGTTTGGCCGATTGGACGTCCTTTCTCCAAAAGCGAGAATACGAGGCTGGGTGGATACGACTGTGGAAGAATTTATGACGTTCTTTGCCTTGTTGTTCCTCATGCCTCTGATCAAGAAGCATGTGTTGCAACACTATTGGAAGCACGACCCTCTCATCGCCACCCCAACTTTCAATAAGTTCATGACTCGTGACAGATTTTTGTTGCTGCTAAGATTTATGCACTTTGCAGACAACGAAAATCCTAACAGGATTGACAGGATATGGAAAGTTCGGAATGTGTTCACCATGTTGTTGGAGAGGTTTAGGAAATACTTTTACCCCTTCCTCAATTTGGTGATTGACGAGTCGCTCGTGCTCTTCAAAGGACGTCTTGTTTTCAAACAGTATATCCCCTTGAAAAGGCATAGGTTCGGAATCAAGCTCTTCGTTTTGTGTGACTGCGAAACTGGAATAGTGCTTGACATGATCGTGTACACAGGCACTGACATTGACATCCCGAAAGCCGCTGCCAATGACCCCATGGGCATGTCAGGTGCCATCGTCAGGAAAATGTTGGCACCTTACCTGGGCAAAGGCCACATCATCTACACTGACAACTGGTATACTTCTCCTGCTCTCTGCCAGTTTCTTCATGACAACCAAACGGGGTCATGTGGGACTGTCAGAAAGACAAGAAAGTTTATGCCAAAATTCACAGGTGATGTCATTCCTCTCACAGATGCCTCCTCCAGTGACACACCTTCAGAAGACGACCTGGCCCAGGAACACCGCGAGAGGCATGTGCGAAGAAGGCGACGAAAGGGGCAGAAATACAAGCAGCTCGAAAAGTGTGGGAAAGTGATAGCCCTGAAGTGGAAGGATAAGCGAGACGTCCACCTGCTTTCCACCGTCCACACAGGTGCCCAGATGGATTCTGGCAAAATCCACTACAGAACCAGGAAGACCATCTACAAGCCCGACATGGTGGTGGACTACACCAAAAACATGCGCATGGTGGACAAGTCTGACTGTCAGCTGTCAGGCGTTGAGTGTCTGAGGAAGACTGTGAAGTGGTATCACAAGCTCTTCCTCCACCTTGTTGACATAACGATGCTGAACGCCTACAACTTGTGGTTGGTCAAAAAGAATATGGCCCCAAACCAGAAACTTAAATTCCGGGAGTTCGTGTACAACGTCTCATACCAACTCCTGGAGAAGTATGGCACCACCACTCACAGACGTACGGCATGGCGTGGGGATCACGTTCCTGACCGAGTGCAGGTGGGTGTCCAAAGACACTACCTGATCAGCACCGAGGTGATTGGCACTCGTCACAGGCAGGTGCAGTGCATCGTCTGCAGCTCCAGTGTCAGGAAACCCCATGTCCCAAAAAGAGTCACCTCAATGTGCGCAGAGTGCAAAGTTCCACTCTGCATGGGCGAGTGCTTCAGGGACTACCACACCTTCAAAAAATTTTGAGTGTCGCCCTGCCCTGCCCTGCCCTGCACTGCCCTGCCCTGCCCTGCTCTGCACTGCCCTGCCCTGCCCTGCCCTGCCCTGGACTCGCCCCCTGCCCAGCCCTGTCCTGGACTCGCGCCCTACCTTACCTGACCTGACCTAATTGATCACGCTACCTCATAATGTAACATATATATTATATAATGTATAAGTTCCAAAGATGTCCCTGTGATATAGCTTTTACATTATATAATTGTATGTTTCATTATTTAGTTTATAAGTTTCAAATATTTACATGTAATATGCCTTATTTTTTTATTATATCAATATATATGTTTGTTATTAGCCAAAGTCATGTGTATATAATTATTTTCTTACCTCAAATGAATTGTACAAAAATAAATATGTTTCAACAAATCCTGTCAAACCTACTAAGATAATAAAATAAAACAATAATAAAAAAAAAACACAAGGTCATGTCATTGTATTCTTACAATATGATATATTCTATGAATATTTCATATTTATTGAATACAATGGCATGATCTTGTAAAAATAATTTTTTATCAAAAATGTTCTAGACAATATAAAACCTTCCCCATAACCCCCTCCTGGATTCGATCACACAACCCTAGCACACTTTGAGTTTTCCAGTCCGCGACCTTACCAACCATGCCACAGGAGCTCATACCAAATATCACTCAAAACTTCGTGTCTACAATCGAAATGACAATATACAAAAAAAAATGAATTATCCCACCAATTTATGTTTGTAAATTGATGGGATTATCAATTATATCATGCCAAGGTTTATGAAAGTTTGTCTCTGTCAAGAATTAGTAATTATATAACTTTATTCTGTCCAAAATTGCCAAAACATTCAGCAAAATTGCCCCTCTCAGTGCGACTCCACTCATTTTCACACGGTCAAGCGGTGACCCTTGCCGCTCCCTTTATGCCCCAGCTACACCAGCCACAGCAGCTCTGTCTGGGAACAAAATTTGTATAAATACAATAATGGATTAAATACTCTTCACAAATACATTTGTATTGTATAATATTGTAAATAAAAAAGAATAATAACTGTGTGGGTGTCGAAAATTGCTCAACCAGCTTTCTTATGTCTCGCCTACGCGCGTATATTGGATTATACATAGTCATGACTGTCATACAAATAATTGCAGTAGGTCTCGAATATACATTTAGATTGCATATTACTTGGAAATAAATAAGTAAACGTTTCTCTGGTGGCAATCTACCCTTTCGCAAGTGTAAGGAGACACCATTCTATATTTAGCCCTTTATCGCAAAAGGCAACCTGCACGTGTTTACTGACCACCGTCGCTGGTGGTCTATAATATAGTACTTTATTGACAGTCAATGGCCTACATGTTTCTGTGGTACTTCACATGTGTCTAAAATGCAATGTCTGCTTGCATAAAAATGCAATTCTGAAGTCCATTTATACGTACGACATACGCATGTCTCAGTTTCTATCTATCTCTCTCTCTCTCTCTCCATTCCTGACTCATGTTATTGTAAAACTCTTGGTGGCAACAAACACCAGACACCTGGAAGACATAAGGTTCAAAATCCCAAGCATCCATACGCCTCGGGCGCCTTCACAATTGTCACACAGCTGGATCTGCCTGCCTTCCTTCTCTTCACGACTCACTCACTCCCTCCCTGCACCCCTGCATGCCTCCCTCCCTCCCTCCCACCCACCCACCCCCAACCCACACTTTCAGGCTTCCGTCTGCTAGAAACACATTCACAATTTGCGTAAATATCGCATCAATTGGGCTATATGCGGTATATTCCTTGTTATATGGGACGCCTACATACGTACACGTCTTTATTATAGCATGACAGTGCTCTAAATACAAGATTTACGTGATATTTATGGCGTAACACACCCTCTCCCCCTATCATTCCCAGCACAACTCACTCACACCTTGGTTCACGCATAGAAACTCTTTGATAATGTGCGTAAATATCGCATGAATTGGTCAATATGCGGTATATATTTTGATATATGGCACGTATACATACGTACAAGTCTGTATTATAGCATGACAGTGCTCTACGTACAAGATATACGTGATATGTATGGCGTAAACCACACTCTCAGCTCATAAATTGCCGCCAAACCTCCAACACATCTTCATTCCCGCCTACAAATTATCTTATAATTCCCTTATATATTGCAATTTTTGGTCACTATGAGGCATATTCATTGTTATATGGGTGGCCTACACACGTATACATACTCTACATAGCCTAAAAGGGCTCAAAAATGGACATATACGTGATAATAGGCCGTAACCCACCCCCTCCTCCCTCTCCTTCTATCCCCTGCGCGCGTAAATATTCGGCAGGGAAATCTCGCCGCTCGATGACAATCTAGCCGCGCGGTGCCATTCGCTCCACATTTTTCAACTACGGACCGTTCCCCCACCCCCCCCAGACATTTTTTGGGGGGTCAAATATATATGGGCCGATGCCCGCAAACATTCCCTACACGATGATGTACTTTTTATCGAAATTTGCAATAGGTCCCAAAATCATCATAGGTGCGCACAGTCTTACCCTGTAGAAAACCCCCTGTGCGCCGCGGAGAGGTTAAAAGATACCTCAAATACAAATTTTAATGGCTCTACTAACATCTCACCTCCTTCCTTTATGATTCTTGGATTGTTACGACTGGGGTTCAAATATATCAGGGCTCTTATTCATTGGACTAGTAATGGCATAAATGTTACAACGGAAAGCGCTAGCTCCAACCTCTGAAGTATATTCCCAGTGAACAAAGAACACAAATACTCTACAGAGTTCTATATGCAATAATAGGCTATCAAACTCTCAATAAATGTGCGTCTACTCTAGGCTTAATGTTATGTGAAAACAGCCTATTACTACCTATAACCAAAGGTGCTTGGTTATGGTATGCAAAGTAAGGTAGTAAGAGAAGTTACAGTTTACGTTACTTTAATCAATAAATGTCAGGCACTCCTGCATGAAAGAAAGTGCACTAAAGTCCTTCAACACTAACAAGGAATCTTCTTTAAATGTTAGATGCTATAAAGATGCTCGTATCGGAAATGGAACCCAAAAAGGCAGGCAGTGGAACAATGCTCGTGCAGGCTATGCACACAAAAAGGCAGAATATATAATGCCGTCGGAGCCAAGAATATCCTAAACACTACAACACTAGTAATAATCGCCACGACAATACAGTATTCCTATCAACAAAAAAGAGCCTAAGTCGTTTGTGTCTCAATACATCAAACTAGGCTGCGAAATGCTTGTGTAATCATAAATGGGTATGCATAAAAAGAGTAATTAGGTTAATATACTTAATGTCTACTATGATTGATAAAGTCTAGCTAGAGTCAATGATACGAGATACTGGTGCGCATGGCATGCTGCATAGCCTAGTGCAAATCTCAAGTCTGTGCGTCAAATATTACGTTATAATGAAGGGTAGCTCTCTTGAGAAACCTTAATACCGAAGTATTAAGCGTTCTCCTGGCGTACCTCAAAGACAAACAATCGAGACTAGAACAGTGCAGAATGGTATAGGCAAAAAGCCCTCATTCGTGCATGCTCTACTCTCAATGGCACACAGACTAGAATTTACTCAATCAACTCCAGTTCTCAGGTATGTCGTGCCGCTTTTAACTGAAGCCAGCACTCATAGGAAACAATACCTATAATATCAGACTCCTAGTCTAGCATTATCTAATCCAGCAGAACACTAATAATTATAGGAAGCGGCAATATGAAAGCCAACCAATGCTTCGTGATCCACTTATCTTAACAACTAACATACATAGGCTATATCAGACCTTAACACACAATACAACTGGCCAGCATGAAGCTGATTTTGCAGAGTTAACCAGAGGGGGTATAATATTAATAAAAGGTGGTGAAAGATATGGAAAATGAGAGAGATAGGCAGAGGAAAAGATTCTCAGGTACGGAGCGGGGACAGATAGCAAGGGAAAAAAGATGGGTGTGTTCTAGAAACCAGATCTGAGGGAGAGAGTGGCGAGGAACTGTATATATACTCGCACTAGCTCGAGCCGCATGGGAAAAAGGCGGTTACAAGTCAACTAACCACTAACAAAGCTTGCAGCATGGTAAGAACCTCCCTCCACCAACCCCCGCGAGGCAGCCAGCCGTGACGTCATCGAGCGGGACAAAAAACACTGCGCCCCCTCTCACTCTGTTCTACTCTCTCTCTCCCTCCCAGATCCCATCATTACTAGTTAATGATAAAACATATACTTTACAATTAAATATATAAAGCCTTGACATGGGCGAAAACAAAGAGCCTTTCTGGACTGCCCATGACACGAGCTTTCATATGAAATAAAGCACACTCTAATACATAAACTGTAGCCCCATCTACTGCCCTGGCGATCCTAGTGAGTCACTGTAGGACAAGCCATGCGGTTCTAACGGAGTGGTCAACGTCACACCCCCCCCCAAGATTTTTCTCAGAGGCCCCAAGGCTCACAAAAATCTGATGGTTAGAACCCATGCTGTATCTCCACTTCCCATCACCCAGCGGCAGTAAAATATATGGCACAGTTCTTCAACAAAACATTTTTTTCAAAATTATAACCCTCCCAACACAATAGGTTAAATTATATGTAGTTATGCTCCTCAAGAGCGAGCTTCTCTAGCCCAGCATTCTGAGAGGAGTGCAACTCAGAATTACTGCTATAACATACTGAAAAAATTCAACTATCAAAGAAAGTTTTTTATTTGATTTTTATGTTTTTAATTTGTTTATTTCGGCTGCACTATAGGGGCAAGCCTAGTTTTTTTCTTCTATACCAAACGCTCAACTCCTGCTTTACGACCCAATACGCTGGGCTACAACCGCGAGCCAACAAGCACCAAGCGCAAAATACTATTCAAACTAAAGCAGGAGGCTACCCGTGTGTCAATCTACCCAGGATCATCTACCCTCGAAAGACAATCTGCAATCACGTTGTCACAACCGGCAATATGGCGTATGTCCAGGTTATATTCCTGTAACATTAGCGACCACCTGGTCAGCCTCATATTCCGATTGTGAAACTGGTTCAAAAACTTGAGAGGGTGATGATCTGTGTAAATTACAACGACTGGACCATAGGCTGGAACATAGACCTCGAAATGCCTCAGTGCAAGGACAATTGCCAGCAGCTCTTTCTCGACAACAGAGTAGTTCTTTTGGGCTGAATTGAACTTCTTCGAGTAGAAACTAACAGGATGTTCCAGCCCATCATCGTCCTTTTGCATAAGGACGGCACCAGCCCCCACACCACTAGCATCCGTTACTAGTTGGAAAGGTAGGCTAAAGTCAGGGGCCCTGAGGATCGGGTGAGTGCACAACAGGTGTTTTACTACGCTAAACGCCTTCTCACACTCAGGCGCCCATTTGAATTTCTTATCCTTCGCTAAAAGATCTGTCAGAGGTGCTAGCACGGTAGAGTACCCCTTAATGAAGCGTCTGTAGTATCCGATCATACCTAAGAACCTCATGATCTGCTTCTTGGTGGCCGGCCGGGGAAAGTGATCAATCGCAGCTATCTTGTTCTGTGGGGGGCACATCTGTCCCAACCCCACCATGAACCCAAGATACTGCACGGACGCCCGCACGAAATCACACTTTGCCAGGTTGACCACCAAGCCAGCCTCACTAAGCCTCTTGAACAGGAGTTCTACGTGCTCACAATGATTCGTAAAGCTGTTGTCATAGATAATAACATCGTCGAGGTATACTGTGCAATTAGGAATGTCTCCCGTTATATCATTCATCAAACTCTGAAAGGTAGCGGGTGCGTTCTTTAGACCATGAGGCATAACGTTACAGCGGTAGGTAGCACCATCCACCACAAAACCACATACCTCTTTCGCTCGTTCGGACAAGGGCACCTGCCAGTATCCCTTAACCAAGTCCACCTTGGTTAGGTACTTTGCATTGCCTATCTTGTCCACATAGTCATCGACCCGAGGAAGAGGGTATGGGTTGGTGGGCGTCAAACCGTTTAACCGTCTGTAGTCTACACAGAATCGCACCTTACCATCCGGTTTTGGTTGCAGCGTGACGGGAGATGTCCACTTCACCACCCCCTTCTCAATCAGCCCCCTTGTTAACATATACTCCAACTCCGCCCGGAGGGCCGGCAGTTTAATAGGGGGCACCCTATAGGGAACTGACTTGAAAGGGGGGTGGTCTCCCACGTCCACGTCGTGCATCTCTAGGGTAGTGAGGCCTGGATGCTCCGCGAAAACAGAGGGGTATGAACCGAACAGGCGCTCCACAGCCACCCGCTGATGCTCAGGTAAGTGTTGCAACGCTTCCTGAGCCGCCTGGTTCGTGTTCCCCGCCCACTGGTTCGCAGAGACATGATGATCCCAGTTATCCTCCACCTGAGCTTGACTGTCCCGTTCTCCTTCTCCACCTTGACTGCTAAACATCATCACAGGCACAGTGAGAGGCTCAGGGGGGTGCCTCACATACTCCTTCATAAGATTAACGTGACATAACTGATTGCGCTTACGTCTGTCTGGAGTGGCTACCAAGTAATCCAGGTCCAATAGCTTCTCAACCACCCTATAAGGACCAGTGTACTTCGCGGATAAGGGGTGACCTACAAGGGGCAGTAGAATCAACACCTCCTGTCCCACGTGAAACTCCCTGAGTTTAACCTTGAGGTCGTACCTGTCCTTCATGAGGGCCTGAGAGCTAGTCAAATTACGGCCAGCCAACTCCAGACTGCGCAACATCCGTTCCCGACTGTCGAGGACATACTTGAGCATAGAACAAGGTTTTTCTGCACCCTCCCATATTTCTTTAACCATATGGAGAGGCCCTCTGACACGGTGTCCAAAGACGAGCTCATTAGGGCCGAATCCCAAACTTTCCCCAGGTACCTCCCGTGCAGCAAACAAAACATATGGCAGGCCAAGATCCCAATCTTTCCCATTCTCAAAGCAATAACAACGAAGCATAGATTTTAAGGTTGAGTGTCATCGCTCTAACATACCCTGGCTCTCCGGATGATACGCCGATGACACAACCGTAACAATCCCATGCTGCTGCATAGTTTGAACAAAGAGGTTAGAAGTGAAGTTGGATCCTTGGTCTGACTGAATCTCCTGCGGGTAACCTTACCGGGAAAAATACACTAGCAAGTTTCGGACCACCGTCTTCGCTGACCCATTTCTCATAGGGTAAGCGTCAGGGTACCTTGTTGCTACATCCATGATGGTCAGGAGAAACTTGTTTCCGGCACTTGTAGGGGGAAGGGGGCCAACCATATCCACTATAACCTTACTAAAGGGAGGCCCACTAACAGGAATGGGGTGTAACGGCGCCTTAGGAATGCTCTGATTCGGTTTGCCAACCTTCTGACACACATCACACATTGCCACCCATGACATAACTTGTGCTCTCAGACCAGGCCACCAAAAGAATTTCCCCAAGGCTGCAACCGTCTTACGGACACCCAGATGTCCCGCCAGTGGTACATCATGGGCCAACCTAAGTAGGCTTTCCCTGCAAACCCTCGGCACGACCAGCTGGTCTACCTCTCCTGACCCCCCCTCCCAATTCCTCTGTGGATCTTGGAATCGCCGGTATAATATGCCATCTATGAAAAAAAAATCTCCCGACTGTGCATCACTGTCCTCCTCCAACTCGACAGCACCGGTACCACATTCAAGAACCTCCGGGTCTTCCAATTGCAACTTACGAATGTCCGAAGGAGCAAGCCTATCCAAGTGCTTGCGAAACAACTCATGCCCCCCTCCTACATTAAATTTGGCCTCCCGTTGCTCTCTCTCTGCGTACCGTTGCTGTCTCATCGTCTGTTTAGGCCCATCCACTGCCTTCTCAGGAACAGTTAATGGGCCTTCTCTAGACTCGAAAATTGGTCCTAATAATGAGTCCCCGAGAATGTCCGCTGATACTGAACTCTCAATCAACTTTCAACCCCTTCTCGGTACCCTTCCTCCACTGATCTAAAGACTGTTGACCAGAATGTGACCCCCTGGATGCAAGGGAACGGGTGACAACACATGCCATAGGTTGCCCCCGACACTTCTCAACCCACTCCTGCTCCTCCCTACTCACGTCGGCCGGCTTCTCGGCAACGACCAAGGGTGGAGCCTCAGAAGTAGGCCCCGCAAAGTCGTTGCCGAGAAGGAGGTCGACGCCCCCAACAGGTAACTTCTCCACAATTCCTACATCCAGGTCACGAGTCACACCATCAACCTCCATCTTCATTCTTACAAGCGGGTATGACCTTGTTGCATTAACTCCCTGAACCACAACCACCCGCGCCGTATTTACAGGTTTACCAGTGAAATTTCTCAACAGTGTTTGCGATGCCCCAGTGTCACGCAAAATTCTCACCTCATGTCTTCTACCCCCCCACTCCACACAACCGAGTCCCCTGTGGTCACTAAAGGCATCACGGACAGGGAATAAGCCTTCCGGATCCTTCTGCACTGGCAGTGTATTTACCTCGGAAGAATTGCCTCTAACAAGCTCCGATGTCCTCTTGAACACTCCAATGCCGTGAGCAAAAGACACGGATGCCGGAGGAGGTCGACTAGGGCACTCATTTGCTTTATGACCCTCCTTGTGGCACTTAAAACACATAAATTTCGGTTTCGGCTTATACTGTGATGTAACAGGCCCCTGACTTTTCTTATACGGCGTGGTGTTAGGTTTGAATTCAGTTTTAGTTTCATTGCTCTTTTGTTTAAATGTGTCGTTGCTACGGGGAGGGGGAGGATAACGGTCCCTAGCACTTGCATCGTACTTCTGTGAGGACCTGCAACCCCGAATCAACGACAGCCGTAGATCAGCCATTTCTGCTGCTTCTACTAGAGTTCTTGGGTTTTTCTCCTTTAAGTTCAAAGTTAGATCACCGCCCGTGCTCTTAAAGAACTGCTCCAACATCATTAACTGCTTAATTTCATCAAATGTTGTGACCTTCTCAGATCGGAGCCAGTTCCCCATAGCATCAGACAAGTCCCGGGCGTGTTCCAAAAAGGTGCTATCTCTTCCCTTAGTTACACCCCGGAACTTCAAACGGTACGTTTCTGGTTTCAGTTCGTAAGCCCTCAGGACAACCTCCTTGAGATCCTCGTACACAATACATAACTCCAAAGGTAACGCATCGTAGGCTTTAAGACCCTTGCCTATTAATCTAGAGGATACAAGTGCTGCCCATTTATTCTCTGGCCACTGGTGTTCCTGGCACTTCTTCTCAAAGCGTGTGAAAAATTCTGTTACACCACTCTCATCAAACACCGGAATCAGTTTCAATAAGTGCGAGAGAGACTGCTCATGAACACGGTTACCAGCCCCAAGTCGCTGTCCCGTTGCCTCTACTCGCGACTTCTCTACATCCATGTCGGCACAGTACCTAGTCGACTCTAAATCAGCTTTATTTTTGCTAGCTCTATCTGCTGGTTACTTTTTCTCTCTTCTATCTTGGCTCTCTCATCTATCTTGGCTAATTCTAATTGCTGATGAAGCTGAAGCTCAGATACCCTTTGTTGCTGTTGAACCTCAGATACCCTGATAGCCTTTCTCTCTTCGATCTTAGCTAATTCGAGCTTAAACAATAATTCTGGAGTTAACCCTTGAGGAGGTGAAGGTGCTACAATGTTTGAAATTACCGGTGGTCCCCCCAGGGGCAACCCCCCTGCCAGCCACCACCCAACTGCGGAAGCGTACCCGGGGTCGGCAAACTACTGGGATGGCTGGGAGTCGAGTGTAGGGGAAGCATGGCCGAAGGGCTCTGAGCACTCAACCCATCTCGCTCACCAGTCACCCTCCCCAGTACACACGTTATCAAGTTATCCTTGGTCATGCTGCTAGTAACCGCATGACCGATAGCTGTAGCCAGGCATTGAAGACCGTACCGATCCATACCCTCCAACCGCTCGGCAGTAACAGGCCATTGCAAAAATATCCTAGCATCCTCCTCACAGTTCACCCGATTAACCCTTTCATCATGCTGCTGTTCCTCAGTTTCGACATTACGTACTGTGTCTCCATTCTCCTCTGATCCGGTATAAGACATGATGCACACAAAAATTTCTCACCACAATATTCAGAAAAGAAGCACCCCAAACTCTTATACCTCGATATACACACAAAAATTCTCGGAAATACTCAAGGGCTATTCTATGTTGCAAAAAAAAAAATATTCTTGCTGATCCCCGCAAAATATTCTCCAAAACAACAAATGTTCCCTGCTAATAAATGTAGGTTCACCAAATCCTAGGTAAGGTCGCCATTTGTTACAACTGGGGTTCAAATATATCAGGGCTCTTATTCATTGGACTAGTAATGGCATAAATGTTACAACGGAAAGCGCTAGCTCCAACCTCTGAAGTATATTCCCAGTGAACAAAGAACACAAATACTCTACAGAGTTCTATATGCAATAATAGGCTATCAAACTCTCAATAAATGTGCGTCTACTCTAGGCTTAATGTTATGTGAAAACAGCCTATTACTACCTATAACCGAAGGTGCTTGGTTATGGTATGCAAAGTAAGGTGGTAAGAGAAGTTACAGTTTACGTTACTTTAATCAATAAATGTCAGGCACTCCTGCATGAAAGAAAGTGCACTAAAGTCCTTCAACACTAACAAGGAATCTTCTTTAAATGTTAGATGCTATAAAGATGCTCGTATCGGAAATGGAACCCAAAAAGGCAGGCAGTGGAACAATGCTCGTGCAGGCTATGCACACAAAAAGGCAGAATATATAATGCCGTCGGAGCCAAGAATATCCTAAACACTACAACACTAGTAATAATCGCCACGACAATACAGTATTCCTATCAACAAAAAAGAGCCTAAGTCGTTTGTGTCTCAATACATCAAACTAGGCTGCGAAATGCTTGTGTAATCATAAATGGGTATGCATAAAAAGAGTAATTAGGTTAATATACTTAATGTCTACTATGATTGATAAAGTCTAGCTAGAGTCAATGATACGAGATACTGGTGCGCATGGCATGCTGCATAGCCTAGTGCAAATCTCAAGTCTGTGCGTCAAATATTACGTTATAATGAAGGGTAGCTCTCTTGAGAAACCTTAATACCGAAGTATTAAGCGTTCTCCTGGCGTACCTCAAAGACAAACAATCGAGACTAGAACAGTGCAGAATGGTATAGGCAAAAAGCCCTCATTCGTGCATGCTCTACTCTCAATGGCACACAGACTAGAATTTACTCAATCAACTCCAGTTCTCAGGTATGTCGTGCCGCTTTTAACTGAAGCCAGCACTCATAGGAAACAATACCTATAATATCAGACTCCTATTCTAGCATTATCTAATCCAGCAGAACACTAATAATTATAGGAAGCGGCAATATGAAAGCCAACCAATGCTTCGTGATCCACTTATCTTAACAACTAACATACATAGGCTATATCAGACCTTAACACACAATACAACTGGCCAGCATGAAGCTGATTTTGCAGAGTTAACCAGAGGGGGTATAATATTAATAAAAGGTGGTGAAAGATATGGAAAATGAGAGAGATAGGCAGAGGAAAAGATTCTCAGGTACGGAGCGGGGACAGATAGCAAGGGAAAAAAGATGGGTGTGTTCTAGAAACCAGATCTGAGGGAGAGAGTGGCGAGGAACTGTATATATACTCGCACTAGCTCGAGCCGCGTGGGAAAAAGGCGGTTACAAGTCAACTAACCACTAACAAAGCTTGCAGCATGGTAAGGACCTCCCTCCACCAACCTCCGCGAGGCAGCCAGCCGTGACGTCATCGAGCGAGACAAAAAACACTGCGCGCCCCCTCTCACTCTGTTCTACTCTCTCTCTCCCTCCCAGATCCCATCATTACTAGTTAATGATAAAACATATACTTTACAATTAAATATATAAAGCCTTGACATGGGCGAAAACAAAGAGCCTTTCTGGACTGCCCATGACACGAGCTTTCATATGAAATAAAGCACACTCTAATACATAAACTGTAGCCCCATCCACTGCCCTGGCGATCCTACTGAGTCACTGTAGGACAAGCCATGCAGTTCTAACGGAGTGGTCAACGTCACAGGATGTATCCCATCCGGTCCCGGGGACTTACTTCTGTTCATTTTTTCTATAGCCCTCCTTTTTCTAGCATGGGAAAACTCTATTAGTTCTAGTGCTGGTGCCGGTTTGATGGGAATAGTAGGCACTGCATCATCCGACTCCACTGTTAGTACCTCCCCAAAGTATTTCCCCAGCACCTCTGCTTTCTCCTTATCAGTTTCTTCTCTATTCCTATCATCCAAGTCTCCTATCAGTTCTGGGATAACTACTCTTCTTGTTAACTTTTCTTGAATATACTTCCAGAATATTTTTGGATTATCCTTCACATTTCTTGCAATCTCTCTTTCCCTCTCCTTCACCCCCCTCCTTGTCTCCCACCTTATTTTATTGTTTATTTGTCTGCGTTCCAAATCCACTTCTTTACCTTCTATACTAGACCCCCTGTTCTTTTTTTTTAAATTTAGTCTTTCCCACAATCGTTTCTTTCTTCTTATCAGTGTCCAAAGCTTTCTTTTCATTGGTAATTCTGGGTTCGTTCTTTTCCTCAATTTTGTTTTATCCTTATATTCCCTAACTGGTACACATTTGGATATAGCATTCTCCAGTTTGACTCTAATCTTCCTCCACATTCCTTCAGCGTCTTCACCGTTCAAGTATTCCCCCCAGTCAATGTCCAAACACCGTCTCAGCAGCTCATAATCTGCTCTATCATACATATATATTTTTGTATTGCTTCTGTTATCCCTCTGTTTTAATATTGCAACTAAAACTTATACAGGCATGGTCACTACGACCTATAGGGCTATCCACATTGACATGTTCCACTATATCCTCCTCATTGCTAAATATCAAATCAAGTACACTCCCCTGCGTCCCATCTCTATTATCTTGTCATCTCTGTAATATGTTGCGTTAAAAAACAATCTCTCACTTTCTCTATAAACTTGTTTTCCAGGCTACACTGTCCTGCTGGAGTAGTACAATTTGCCCAGTTTATCCTTGGCAAATTGAAATCTCCAATCAAAATCTTATATTTGTTCTCTCTATTATCTATTTCCTCCATTGCTTTCAGTAGGTTATCATCCTCTTCCCTACTATTATTTGGGCTTCTATATATAGAGGCAATTAGAATTGACCCTCTTGCACATTTTACTTCAATACACAAATACTCACAATACTGCTGTCTCATATCCACCTCATTTACCTTGAGCTCTTTTCTTACATAAATAAACAGTCCTCTTCCAACCTCTGCTCTAATAGCATTCTTCTCATACAACTCAAAACCCTCCAAACTATATTCCACCAGTTCCCTTTCAATTCTAGCATTTTTTGGTCTTACTTCCTGTAAGGCTATGACATCAGGTTTTTCCTCTTCATCCTGCAACCTACATATCAGTTCTCTTTTCTTGTCCTGGGTAAACACATCAACATTACTAAACATAATCCTTAATCTTTCTACCATTCCTTCAGCAGCTACATCATCCCGCTCCTCCTGTCTGTACCCTACTCCCCCCCTAACACTACTGGGTCTGCAGCTTGATCTTCTGACTCTCCCCGAGACGCTTCCACCCTGCTCTTCCCCTCTGCCACAACTGTTATCACATTCTCTTCCCTCCCGGATCTCCTTCTCCTTTCTATTCGTATAAACCACTTCTTCAATTTCCCGTCCCTCACTCTCCAGAAAAACTACTTCTTATCCTCCTCACCCAACTTCCCATTTTCCTCATCAGCCTTTTCCTGTAGTCCCATTATTTTTGTTCTTTGTTCTATGCTCAAATCCTTGTTTAGTCTTATATGTTTCAGTTCTTCATTTGTGTGTTTAGTCTCCAACTAAAATTTGTCACTGTCTCTGCCACTGCCCTGGTTTTAAACTGTACTCTTATAAGCCTCATCTCCCCCCTTTTATATCCCACTTGCCTGTTGGTTTACCCTGTTTGTGCTTGTTCTGAGTACCTCCCTGCTGTTGGGGAGACTTGGGGTCCCGAAAGGACTGTTTAGCACCGGTAGATTGAGACTTACCTCCATTCTTTGGTTTGGAGTATGGTTTCTTGAAATGCTCCTTCCTAGGCTGGGAGGTACTCATCTTCAAGCTATCTACCATATTGAAAACTGCCCTCCATGTGTCTGTGTTTAGCAATGAAGCAGTTAATACAGGGGAAAGTTACTCGGCGACCAATGTCTTCCGGTAGCTTCTTTACCAGGTACACCCTCAAGTCCTGTCGTGCACAAACCGCCTCCATAATGGCTATTCTGATATCACCTAGGGACTGTATAGAATTTTGTAACAGAAGCCGCCGGGACAATTCCGTGGCCTTCCTTACATTCTGGTCAGATATGGCTGAGATAGTCCTCATGAGGGACTGGGCAATTTGGCGACTCAAGATGAATTGGGAAAAAAAGTCTATATGCTTTATTACGCAATTAGAAGTCTCTAAGTGGGCTGGAGGTAGGGTAGAAAAGGGATCCAGTAATTCATAAAGAGCTAGTTTGGGAGCCGCAAGGAATTCAAACAGTGCCGGAGATACCCTACCTGCCCTATTAATGGGCAATGAAAACCATGAGTGGGTCTCTTGAGGAATTTGGTGGGAGGATTTAGAGTTAATGGTAGCCGCAAATTGTTGCGCCTCAGCTTCCCAGTCCACCCACGGGCCCACACATATCTCTGCCCCACCTGCAGGACTGGATTGTGACTCTGATCGAGCACCAGAGTTGTATCCAATTCCGGCTGTGACGCATGTCGAGTATGAGCATGCTGTACAGAACGCCCAGTCAGGCCCCACCCTCGCTAGGATCGTCAGGGCAGGAACTTTGGCTGTAGTCTGTGTAGAGTTTCCTAACTTAGTTTATGTGAGCCGTTGTACTATAAGTATTATAAATATGTATTTTGTTTTCTTTTAAGTCAACGAGTTCTATTTTAAATCATTATATATAAGTATTGTGTGTGGGAGATTTATATATATAATGATGAGAGAGAGCGAGTTATGTAACGGAGGACAGTGTGCGCGCCACGAGGTGTGTAGGCCTCACTCCCTCCTTCCCCCCCTCCCTCCCCCCTCATCAAGCGCGTGGGAATCCTTTGTCGATCACAGATTGAGAGAGAGAATGTGACGTCATGATTGCCGTTATGCTCGCTACGGGGCCGGGTATAAAGAGGGGTCCCCGCCGTAGCTCCCTCAGAACTCATCAGGCAAAGCGACCTCTCATATCCCTTGCAACTATCCATATTCTTCCGACTGATGTGAACTTTCTCTACTCTCTGAACAGCCTATCTTCTACTCTTCTCGTCCCTGTTTAACCTCCATGACCCCTTTGGTGCAGATTTAGTCAGCCAAAGTATTATCGCTTGAGTTCTCACGAGATAAGTGCCTGTTAGATAGCCTATTTTGGAAGGGTTAACTAGAATAGGATTGATTGATGTTTGTTGCACTCGTATATGCATTTCCCTGTGTGCGATTATTCATGTTCCTGTTTTCTGCTGGTTTAGGCAATGCTAGACTGGGATAGGGTTTCTGAGTTGTGATTTCCTATGAGTACTAGGTTGCGGTTGAACCAGTACAATTGCAACGGAGACGTGGAACGCCTAGGTGGTCTTTTTGATTGTGTACCGTGGGAGTTTAGCACTGTGTTGCGAGTGAGGGCTTTTGCCTGTGCCACCCAACACTGTGCTATCTCATTTGCTTGACTTTGAGAGGATCGCCAGGAGAGAACCAGATACTAGTGATCTGGATCTCTCAAGAGAGCATCCCGTCAATTACCGTAATTTGGCCGCACAGTCTTAAGGACCTCGCTAGGCTACGAGCCGCTTGCTCAGCCATTGTCTCTTAACCTTAGATATCCCAGCTAGACTTTGCTCGACCAGCAGATACAGCATAGTATTGAAGCTTCTCCTTATGTATATTATTGTTTAAGCACTATTGATTTCATGTGTGGCACGCTTAGCTACTTCAGAGATTAGTGGCCCACGAGCACAATCTTAGTAGGCTATTGCTAGTGCATTGTCGGAGTACTTCTTCTTAATGTTTGCCATATCCTATTGCTTATTCTTATAATTCTTCTTATGTCAATTTAAAGCCTTTAATTACCAGTGAGTTATTCATTAAATTGCTGTTCAAAATCCGATACTTACTTCTTACGAGTATTCGAGAAGCATCTAACTTTAACAGAAGATTCCTTGCTTGATGCTCGAGGACTATTGTTTAACGTAACGTAATAGTGCCGATCCGAAGTAGAGGGTGGAGGACTTCTTAAGTTCTTAGTTCAAGGGTGGATTACTTCGGCTTCGGCCAACACTATTCTTTAGTGTTGTAGTACTTTCTTCTTTGTTTGATTGTTGACCAGACTAGATAACTCCCGTCTTGTTATTAGTCTGTTGTGTGAAACGCTAGTACCGAGTTCTTGTATACCCCGTTATAGCAGATAGAACTCTGGAGGGTAGTGGCGTTTTTTGTTCGGCTGGCAGTACTCTGGGGTTGGGATCGTGTGTTTCCGTTGTGGCAGCGAGCCATACTCGAGTCCTGTGTAAGAGCCCTAGTGTACCCGAGTGCCCGGTCGTAACAAATGGCGACCTTGCTTAGGATTTTGTGAACAGTATAATTTTTTGCAGAGTTGTACAACATTTGTTTGTTGGTACTTTAGCGTACATATTGAAGAATATTTTTTTTTTGTAAGGCAATTAGGAGAGCATTTAAGAGACTCCAGTTAATTTAGTAATTAGTGCTTGCATAAGGGAGTTTAACACTTTTGTCTCGAGAATTTTTTGGTGAACTTCAGTATGTCGTGCCCTAGTACTGACGAGGAGCGAGAGATGCTAAGTGAGGAGGTGCCGTTAGTAACTAGTGAGGAGGATGCTAGACTTTTTGTGAGTAAGCAGTACCATGTGACGGAGGAGAGGCTGACTGGGGTGAATGTTTATGGCTTGCACCTGATAGCCAAGGTTTTGGGTCTATCCAATGTAGGAGGGATGTCCAAGGGGGAGCTGATTTCCTGGGTGTTGCGTGGGCGACATGGGGTTTCGGGGGAGAGGGCGTTTGGGGGGGTTCCTCCCCAGATCCCCTCTCACTCGACTCCCACAGTGCCGTCCACTCAGTTGCCGGAGGTTAGCACTCTCCCACAGAGGGATGAGAATTGGAAGATTGGAGTGCCCTCGGGCGGTGCGTATGGTGGTTCCCCAGTTCTTGCCCCCCCTCCTTCAGTAGTGGCAGCTCCCTCTTCCGGCCTGTCTCCTGAGATGATATTTAAACTCGAGCTTGCTAAAATGGAGAATGAGGCTAGGAAGCAGGAGATTGAGGCGAAGAATGAGGCTAGGAAGCAGGAGATGGAGAATGAGTCTAGGAGGCATGAGAAGGAGATGGAGAATGAGTCTAGGAGGCATGAGATTGAGGCGGAGAATGAGACTAGGAGGCACGAGGCTGAGCTTAGATACGACTCCGAGAAATATTGTGCTCAGATAGACTTAGATAAGACTCGTGCAGAGTCGACAGGGATTCGGATGGGCCGGGAGGGCCAAGTAAGAGAACAGTCCTTGTCTCACTTAGTCAAATTGGTGCCGGCATTTAGTGAAACTGAAGTCACAGAATTTTTTAATCGTTTTGAGAAGAAGTGTAGGGAGCATAATTGGCCTGAAGAGAAGTGGGCAGCTCTGGTCTCCTCAAGACTTACGGGTAAGGGTCTGAAGGCTTATGATGCACTGCCTTTAGAGTCTTGCATTGACTACCCAGAATTGAAGAGAGCTGTCCTACGGGCATACGAGTTGCAACCAGAAACATATCGATTGAAGTTTCGGGGTGTTACAAAGACTAGGGAGGCGACCTTTCTTGAACATGCCCGGGACTTAAAAGATGCACTTGCTAACTGGACACGTTCTGAGAAAGCTGAGACGGCCGAACAGTTGACTGAGCTGTTTCTGCTCGAGCAGTTTTATAAGTGTACTGGTGCAGATATGACTTTAACTATTAAAGAAAAGAACCCTAAAACTCTACAGGAGGCAGCTGAGATGGCTGACCTCCGGCTATCACTAATTCGTGGGTGCGGGTCTGCCCAGCGTAGTGAGGCAGGTAACAAGGGGCGTGACGCCCCACCCCCCCGAGTTAGTGATATACATTATGCAAACAAGTACAAGAGCTATGATACCAAGACTGACCACAAGACTAGCACCGTCCCATTTAAGAAGGGGCCGGGCCCTTCCCAGTACCAAGGGAAGCCCAGAGGGGAGTTGGAGTGTTATCATTGTCATGAAAAGGGGCACTTTGCAAGAGTCTGTCCTAGCAAACCACCTACAGCAGCTGTGTCTTTGGCCTGCAACATTGGTGTGTCTCCGAAGTTTTCTGAGTTTGCCCGGGGCAGTTCGTCAGAGGCTGAGGCACAGCCAATGCAGAAGCACCTGGGAGGCTCGAACCCTGCTCAGGATGTTTTTTGCGACCATAGAGGACGGGGTTGCGTGATGTGGGCGGGGCGCAAGCATGGAGTAGAGGTCTTGCGTGATACAGGTGCTTCCCAGACTTTGATGAATAACTTGACTGGCTACCCTATAAATGCGGCTCGGGTGGTAGTGGTGCAGGGTATTAATGCAACTCGGTCATACCCGCTGGTGCGGTTGGAGTTGGAGGTGGATGGTGTGGCACGTGAATTGGATGTCGGGATTGTGGAGAAACTGCCAGTGGAGGGCGTCGACCTTCTTCTCGGCAACGACTTTGCAATGCCCGCTTCTGAGGTTCTACCCTTAGTCGTTGCCGAGAGGACGGCCGACGTGAGTAGGGAAGAGCAAGAGTGTGTCGAGCGGTGCCAGGCACAACCCATGGCGTGTGCTGTCACCCGAGCTCGGGCAGCTAAAGTGTCACAGCCTAGTCCTCCGTCTTCAGACCAGCAGAGGAACGATCAACAGGAGGAGGCTAAAGCTGGAGTTGGTTTTAAGAGTTTTGACTCGCGGCTCTCCTGGATGATTCAGTATTGGCACCTATGTTAGAGTCTGGAGAGGCCCCAGGACCTGTCACAGCTAGTGAGGAGGTAGGGCAGGAAGAGACTCCGAGGCAGCAACGTTGCACACGGAGAGAAGAAAGGGTTGCTCAGTTTGATATTGGGGAAGGACTTGGGTTGCTTCGGAAGCATCTAGACAAGTTGGTTCCCTCAGATATTTGTAAACTGCAGTTGGAGGATCCGGAAGTTCAGAAGTGTGGTAATGGTGTTGTCGAGATTAAACACGAGGACGGGGAAGCATGTCATGTGAACCTGTTGGAGGAGTTTGTGAGGCAACCACCTGAGCAGCCTACTGTCCCTGCGTTGGTCTGCCGCGGCCAAGGTGGAGAAGGAGAGGGGGGCAGTAGGGCACAGGTGGAGGAGAGTAGGGATTGTTATGTCTCGGCGGAGCCGTGGGCGGGGGACACGAGTCTGGTGGCTGTGGAAGCGCTAGAGCGCCTGCCTGAGCAGCAGTGTGCAGCACTCCAGCACCAGCTCGGTTCATACCCCACTGGTCGTGCCGACCCCCTGAGTCTCACAACTCGGGCGGTGCAAGATGTTCCACGGGCAGGTCACGTGACTGTTGAAAGACCGTTAGCCTCGTTGTTTCGGTGGTTCAAGGTGGGCGACGAGGCTTTGGCATGGTTGCCAGGTCAGGGTCGACCCATGGCTGCCAAGGGTGGTGGTCAAAAGGAGGACATTGAGCAGATTGGTAAGGTCGGCTGTGGTATCGCAGTGCCCGGTCGTCGCATAGCCTCCCAATGCTGCTCTAGTCTAATGCAACAGCCCTACCATAGACCGACTGTATCTGGCCATGTCGCTGAAAGCGGTGATGCTGCGCAGGCAGATGTCGTCACAAGGAATGTGGGGGTGCGCATGTACGGTATCGGCGGGGAAGCCTTAGCAATAATGAACTGTGGGAGTGACTGCACAGGTGGTACTGATTGTCCCTCTCATGACCTGGCTGTTCTAGGGACGAAGGTGGAGAAGGAGGGAGACTACAGGTTAGAAGCTGCGGTCTCGGCTGGGTTGTGGGAGGGCACTAGGCATGTTGTTCGTGGAGACAGTGCAAGGCAGTTATTTGCTAGGCTATGGCAGTACTTTCGCATGTTTGTTGCTTCTCCAGGCCTGATGTACGGGGTAGAATCCGACATGCAGACTGGAGATAGTGCAAGGCTCAGTTTAATTCCCTGCCGTATAAATCCTGCTCGACAGCCTATGGTGCAAGCAGAGCTGGATTACGTGTGGACGAAGGATCTGAGGGATAAGGAATGTCGTGAGTGGTCGTTGCTTGTAACTTTGTCCGAGCGTGCTAAAGAGGTATGTGGTTTTGTTGTGGACGGGAGTACCTACCAGTGCAATGTTGTGCCTGACGGACTTAAGAATGCACCAGCAACGTGTCAGAGCCTGATGAATGAAAGTGAAAAGGACAATGATGCGCTGGGGCATTTCGAGATCTATGTTCCAGCCTATGGTCCGGTCGGTGTAGTTTACCCAGATCATTACCCTCTCGAGATCTTGGACCAGTTTCACAATCGGAATATGAGGCTGACCAGGTGGTCACTAAGGTTATTGGTATATAACCTGGACATAAGCCATATTGCCGGTTGTGACAACGAGGTTGCATGTGGTCGTTCAGGGGTATATGATCCTGGGTAGATTGACACACGGGTAGCCTCCTGCTTTGGTTTGAGTAGTATTTTGCGCTTGGTGCTTGTTGGCTCGCGGTTGTAGCCCAGCGTATTGGGTCGTAAAGCAGGAGTTGAGCGTTTGGTATAGAAGAAAAATAGGCTGCCCTTATAGTGCAGCCGGAAAAAAACATATTAAAATATAAAAATCATATAAAAACTCTTTCTTTTTGATGAAGATAATTGTATAAGTTTGTCATAGCCTATAAGGTTTGAGTAGTCCACGAACTATCAAACGGCTGAGCTGCTGTAAGCTCGCTCTGGGAGCATGATATTATGTCTTTTACTATTGTTGGGAGGAGTTATGAAATGTGAATTTTTTTTTATAAGATGTGTTTTAGTGATAAACTCAGCGTTGTTTTAGTGCCATGCGGTCGCTGGGTGTGAGGGGTTTGATGGGGTTCTGTATATCAGATTTTAGCTCAGCAAGTAAAATCTTGGGGGAGGTGTGACGCATGTCGAGTATGAGCATGCTGTACAGAACGCCCAGTCAGGCCCCACCCTCGCTAGGATCGTCAGGGCAGGAACTTTGGCTGTAGTCTGTGTAGAGTTTCCTAACTTAGTTTATGTGAGCCGTTGTACTATAAGTATTATAAATATGTATTTTGTTTTCTTTTAAGTCAACGAGTTCTATTTTAAATCATTATATATAAGTATTGTGTGTGGGAGATTTATATATATAATGATGAGAGAGAGCGAGTTATGTAACGGAGGACAGTGTGCGCGCCACGAGGTGTGTAGGCCTCACTCCCTCCTTCCCCCCCTCCCTCCCCCCTCATCAAGCGCGTGGGAATCCTTTGTCGATCCCAGATTGAGAGAGAGAATGTGACGTCATGATTGCCGTTATGCTCGCTACGGGGCCGGGTATAAAGAGGGGTCCCCGCCGTAGCTCCCTCAGAACTCATCAGGCAAAGCGACCTCTCATATCCCTTGCAACTATCCATATTCTTCCGACTGATGTGAACTTTCTCTACTCTCTGAACAGCCTATCTTCTACTCTTCTCATCCCTGTTTAACCTCCATGACCCCTTTGGTGCAGATTTAGTCAGCCAAAGTATTATCGCTTGAGTTCTCACGAGATAAGTGCCTGTTAGATAGCCTATTTTGGAAGGGTTAACTAGAATAGGATTGATTGATGTTTGTTGCACTCGTATATGCATTTCCCTGTGTGCGATTATTCATGTTCCTGTTTTCTGCTGGTTTAGGCAATGCTAGACTGGGATAGGGTTTCTGAGTTGTGATTTCCTATGAGTACTAGGTTGCGGTTGAACCAGTACAATTGCAACGGAGACGTGGAACGCCTAGGTGGTCTTTTTGATTGTGTACCGTGGGAGTTTAGCACTGTGTTGCGAGTGAGGGCTTTTGCCTGTGCCACCCAACACTGTGCTATCTCATTTGCTTGACTTTGAGAGGATCGCCAGGAGAGAACCAGATACTAGTGATCTGGATCTCTCAAGAGAGCATCCCGTCAATTACCGTAATTTGGCCGCACAGTCTTAAGGACCTCGCTAGGCTACGAGCCGCTTGCTCAGCCATTGTCTCTTAACCTTAGATATCCCAGCTAGACTTTGCTCGACCAGCAGATACAGCATAGTATTGAAGCTTCTCCTTATGTATATTATTGTTTAAGCACTATTGATTTCATGTGTGGCACGCTTAGCTACTTCAGAGATTAGTGGCCCACGAGCACAATCTTAGTAGGCTATTGCTAGTGCATTGTCGGAGTACTTCTTCTTAATGTTTGCCAATATCCTATTGCTTATTCTTATAATTCTTCTTATGTCAATTTAAAGCCTTTAATTACCAGTGAGTTATTCATTAAATTGCTGTTCAAAATCCGATACTTACTTCTTACGAGTATTCGAGAAGCATCTAACTTTAACAGAAGATTCCTTGCTTGATGCTCGAGGACTATTGTTTAACGTAACGTAATAGTGCCGATCCGAAGTAGAGGGTGGAGGACTTCTTAAGTTCTTAGTTCAAGGGTGGATTACTTCGGCTTCGGCCAACACTATTCTTTAGTGTTGTAGTACTTTCTTCTTTGTTTGATTGTTGACCAGACTAGATAACTCCCGTCTTGTTATTAGTCTGTTGTGTGAAACGCTAGTACCGAGTTCTTGTATACCCGTTATAGCAGATAGAACTCTGGAGGGTAGTGGCGTTTTTTGTTCGGCTGGCAGTACTCTGGGGTTGGGATCGTGTGTTTCCGTTGTGGCAGCGAGCCATACTCGAGTCCTGTGTAAGAGCCCTAGTGTACCCGAGTGCCCGTTCGTAACACGGCATTAATGATTGGAGTGATTTGATATCATTCACGCCGTCAGATCGTGTCCAATCAGCAAAAAGTCTTGCAGTTGAGGCAGAAGGTAATGCCGGAGTAGAAGAGTAAACAAAGAAGTCAGAGGAGTATACAGTAGGTATAGCCTTAATCGTAACATCTAATAACTGCCCTTACGCATCTTTCGCTCTAAGCTTTTTACTCTTACTTACTTCTACGGTCCAGTCACTAGGGACCGGTAACTCTCCCGATATAGTCGTCTGTGCCAAATGTGGGTTCTTTGCAATAGCCGGAACCCATGAACAGTCTGATCCGTACAAGAGGGGCATAGGGCCTCTTCTTTGTGGAGTCTATCTAGTGGGGGAGGGGTAACGTCCGTGATAACCCGGACGTTTGTGGTAGTCAGAGAGGCGGGCACTGTCGTGCCACTTGCCGTGATATTCGCCGAGTTGACGCTAATGGGGAAAGAGCTATGGGGAGGCTTAACTCCCCCAGACAGATTATATTAACTTACTGACGAGGAGGCGGCTGACACGGTATTATCCTCACAACTGTCAAAATCTCACTGAGGGACCGTTTGAAGTCGGAGGAACATGGGGTTGCCACCATTCGACAGATTTTGATCTAACTTACCTAACTTACTGAGCTCAGTATGACGCTAGAGTGTCATATAACTTTTGAGAGAGATATTAAGATAAGTTCATATGACACTCTAGCGTCATATGAGTATTTTGGCCAAACCTCCATATGACGCTCTAGCGTCATATGAGTCGGAGAGTGTTAACCCCCGTTGGTTCTAATGGCCGCACAGTTGACTCTACCGGGGGAGCCACCGGCGACGCAGTAGAAGGTACCCGAGATGAAGGGAGATATTGTCGCATAACATTATGTAATAATTCATTAAGGTAATCTGTTGTGACACGCTTACTATGGGAGTCTCTAGAAGACCCCAAACCTTCTGACCCTTCCTCTTGGGGGTTAGGTTGTTCTGAGGACAAATTAGCTTCTTCTACCTCATCCGGTAGTTCTAAAATTTCCGGCGTTTGTTGCAGTGGTTCTGTTTGTACGTTTAAAGGCCACATTAAGTCTGGGACCGACGATGGGATTGTTTCTACATTATCATGTCTTTCCCCTGTCTCCAGCCCTTGAACTACTGATTGTACTTGTGTAGTTTCTGATCTTCTCCAGACCTCCCGTCCCTGATCCGCGGGTGGTTGGGAGTCCGGTATTACCTCACTAACCTGAGAATTATCATAGCTATTATGTGCACTAGTCGAACAGCCTCGGTACTGCTCCGCTAATACTCTCTGAGACACTATTGGAGGCCCCTGCCTTGGTATGTTAAAATTTAGTTTGGGAATGGCAAACGTAAACTCTTGTAGTTCACTTACTGATTCCCTGGGTCTATCCCTGGAACTCGACTCAGTTCCCTCCGTCCCTACCTCTGCGCTGCCAGATTGGACTTTGGGCCTTGCGGAGGTAGAGGCGGAGGCAAGTGGCCGCGGGTCCTGCCGAGGCTGGCGCCGCGACACCGTCTCATCCGTGCGGGCACTAGAATGTCCTGTCCCCGATTTGGGAGTTGAAGTTACTGAGTCCTCTTTCCGCCGTTTAAGTGACCTAGTTGCCTCTATTGAAGACTGACGGGCCTACCATCGCGGAGACCTAGATCTAGACCTCGAGTGGGTGTTTGGCGAAGGTGAACGTCTTCGTTTCGTGCAGGCGGGGGGGTTGCCGCCGTGCTTTAGTCGCTACTCTCACTGCTACTAACTAGTTCTTTAGAAACTACTTTAGGTTTAGCTTTTGGCTTCGGAGTGGACTTAGCTGGGTTTAATTTAACATTTGGAGATTTGATGACGAGATAGTTCCAAAGTTCTTCGTCATCACATTGCAAGGCCTTATGGGCAACGTCTTTTGCGTACACATTATACAAGGTCTTTATCTCCTTTAATGCCACCAGGCATGAATGATCTCTCTTGTCAAAGAGCGCCGTACGCATTTCTGAGCACACTGCGCATTTCTTAGTCACCCAGATGCCTCTTGATCTGTCAAGGCATTTTACGCATCTCACGCATAGTTTGTGTGCTATTACTGGTAGAAGAGAGCAGGAACAAAGGAGTACAAAGGAAATCAAGCAACAACAGATCTAGTGACCCTTCTAGGCTGCTTTTCCTCCAAAACACTGAGGATCAAGTGTCCAAACAGTGGTTTAGAGTGGGTAAGGAAACATTGGAAAGGGAACTACTGCCCTGGAACTAATGTCCGAGGCAGGATTAGGAAGTTAGTAGGGGGTAGATGGGTTAGTAACTGAGGGGAGGATAAATAAAGTTATTCATTTAGAAAGGCAGTCAGTCGCGGGTTTGATACGAGATATTTGTCTAGGCGAAGTTTAAATGAATCAACGGTGCTGCAGTCTATAACATCTCGGGGAAGCCCAATCCATAAGTTGACAACTCGATTGAAGAAGAAATTCTTAGCTTCGTGCGAGTTAAAAGATTTACCAATAATTTTGCAACCGTTTCCCCGCGTGTAATTAGATTGGTCAATAGTGAAGTACTTACTACAGTTCATATTGTCGATGCCTTTGATGATTTTGAACACTTGAATTAAGTCGCCTCTTAATCTGCGCTGGGTTAAAGGAAATAGATTTAATTCTCTAAGACGCTCCTCGTATGGTTTGTTCTTTAGGCTAGGTATCATTTTGGTAACTCTACGTTGAACTCGTTCTATCTTGTCTTTATCTTTTTGGTAATAAGGGCACCAGGACTAAACGCAGCATTCCAGAAGAGGGCGGACTAAGGAATTGTAAAAGGTTAAGATAACGTCTTTGGATTTATGCTCAAATGACCTGCCTATAAAGCCAATTATTTTGTTTGCCTTCTTAACAGCTTCTGAACATTGTTGACTCGGTTTTAGGTTACTCGATATTGTTACTCCCAGATCGGTTTCTCTGTTTACATTCTTAAGCCGAGTGCCATTCATCAAATAGTTTGCATTCTCATTTTGGTATCCGATATGTAGTACTTTACATTTATCGGCATTGAAACTAATTTGCCAAATTTGGACCCAACATGACACCTTATCTAGATTGTCTCTCTTGTCCTAAGAGAGACTGAAACTGCACATATGTGTGGAACACTCAGTTTTAACATTTTATGTATGTATGTATGTATGTATGTATTGTGTTGCATATAGTCAACTTGTTCTTTTGAGAGTACGCTATTTGCAATTTTTGTGTCATCAGAAAATTTTGAGATTGTACAGGTGAGACCCTCATCTATGTCATTGATGTAAATTAGAAAGAGAATTGGTCCTAGTACCGATCCCTGGGGTACCCCGCTACTTACATTGGTCCATTTAGATGCCTTACCGTTTATGACTACTCTTTGCTTTCTGTCGTTGAGCCAATTTTCTATCCATTTCAACACACCGTCTTGTATTCCATGCACTTTTAGTTTTAGCAGTAAACGTTTGTGAGGAACTTTGTCAAAGGCCTTTTGAAAATCAAGGTATATAATATCTACAGCTTTACTCTCATCGTAGAGGTTGAGGATATCGTGGAAGAAGTCCAAGAGGTTTGTTAAACAGGAAAGTTTTTTACGAAAGCCGTGTTGAGTATCTTTAAGTATGTTATTTTCCTCTAATTGATTTACGAGTCTGTCTCTTATGAGTGTTTCTAGCATTTTACATACAACTGAGGTTAAGCTAATTGGACGATAGTTACTGGGTAGGGATTTGCTGCCTTTTTTTAATATCGGTGGTACGTTGGCTAGCTTCCACTGATCAGGCATAGTTCCAGACTGCAAGGATTTATTGAATAGCAATGCAAGTGGTTTAGAGAGCTCATCCTTAGCTTCCTTTAGGACTCTAGGTGAGATTGTATCAGGTCCAGGCATTTTATTTACCTTGAGTTTATCTAAACAATTCAATACTTCTCTCTCTGTAGCGGTGATATTGCTTAGAACATCTGAATTATCAATCTGAATTGGCAATGGTGTAGGGATATCACTGAGGTCTTCTGTTGTAAAAACTGATGCAAAGAAGCTATTGAGGGCATTACTCATTTGTACTTCGTCTTTGGTGTATTCTCCATTTTCATCGACTAACAACGGTCCAACAGTTGAAGTAACTACTTTTTTCTTTCTGATATAACTATAGAATTTTTCCGGGTTTGTTTTACTTTGATTCGCAACATGTAACTCCAGGGTCTTTTTACTTTGCTTAATTAACTTTTTGGCTTTGTGTCGTAGCTCTACAAATTTCACTCATTCTTCGTCATTTTGTAAGGATATTAATCTATCATTAGCAAACATTTTCGCAAGCAGACAGTTTGAAATAATATTCCCAAGATGTATTTATGTCATTATTGTTAATTAAAAAGCTCCAGTTAGTTTCTTTAAACATAGCTCTAAGTTTATGAAAGTTTGCTTTCTTGAAATTCGGGACTTTTTCGATGCTGCTATTTGGTTCGTTACTTGTAAACTTTAAAGTGAAAGTTATTGTACGATGGTCGCTGTTACTGAATTCAACACCAACATTCAAATTCTCTATTAATTCTTCTTTTGTTGCAAGTACAAGGTCAAGAACTTTATTACCACGGGTCGGCGATCGGACAAATTGATAGAGTGAACTCTCTTGCAAGTCCGCATACAAGTAATGTCCGGAGTGTGAAGTAAGAGTATAGCCCCACTTGGTCACAGGTAAATTAAAGTCGCCAAAAAATACGGTATCCTGCGAGTTACTTACATCTGCAATTTGTTCATAAAGTTCTCGGTCAGTTTGCACTGATTGAGCTGGAGGTCTGTATATTAATGCAAGTATTATTTTTGTACCATTATTATTCTTTATTAGCACAAAAGATGTGTCGACGTTCACAATTTGAGGTTTTGACAAGAGGGTCGGGTTAAGACTTTCTTTGATATAAAATAAAACGCCACCTCCATTTTTATTTATTCGGCTGTTCTCAAACATTACATAACCGGGAAGTGAATACCCTGCTAAAAAGTCTCTATCTTCTGTATTGAGCCAAGATTCTGTTATGCTAATCACATCATAATTTTCTGTAAACACTAGTTCCTCTAAATCTGAAAATTTATTGCGTATGCTGCTACGAGCGAGTAGGAGTATGAGTAGCGCATAGAGTTAAAAGCATGATGGATAAGGATAAAAAAAAAAAAACCCGCCGTGATCGGCTCCTCATCTGCTGTCTGTGCTGCTACTGTGTGTAGTGATCTGGAAATAGAACATTCCCAGGAATCAATGCTCATAAGGATAATCCGAGAGGTTTAAACACATCCTACCACAAGTCCGTCGGAAAATTAGCTACAGCCACTGCTACTCTAACCTATAAACGGCGAGCTGTCTGTATTGAACACCACTGTTCTGGGCGACGATATTAGGCTCCATTCATGCCTATAATCGTGATTTTACAAAAAATATCGTTATTACTTATTCATATGCGCCTATTTTACCTTCACTATGAAGATAGTAACCTGTAACAACAATAAAAAAAGTGGAAATATAATTTTTTGTGGTCAAAATCACGAATAAACATGGAGCAGCCCATTCATGAAATGTGGAGCAATGTGAGGCAACTCCTCCCCTTGCAAGGCCTCAAGCTTGACTGACTCATTCATCCCACATCTAGCTCTGCCAACACACTCGCTAGGCACATAAGCAAATCCTCCAACCAGTTTGCTAATGTTAGCACAAAAATATACCAACGAATTGGGGAACAACAGGGAAAATAGGTGATAATTGAAGGGGGGAGCGGAAAGGGGGGAAGGAGGGGATGTGGAAGAGTGATATAAGGTATAGGGAAAAAAAAAAAAAAAAATGTTTTAACCCTTAAATGTCGGCGCGCAACATAAGTCGAGTTAAAAAAAGCTGGACTATGTGGCGGTGCTCGACATATATCGTGTGGCAATTTCAGCACGTAATGTTGCTGAGAGAGAGAGACAAGTGGTGGCAGGAGAGTAGCGAGCGTATGACTGCTCCAGACCACCGCGGCGAACATACTGACACGAATCCCACCTCCTCCCTCCCTCTCTCACTCGCTATATACGGAATTGTATGGGGAAATTGCCTAATTACGTGCTTTTTGCACTCGCGTTGCACGGTTATTGCAAGAAAACTAGCCATCAGAAAAGGATCGTTATGGTGTCATTCGAAAGCTCTGTTTATGCCCTTTCAGGGATAGTTACTTGTTTTACGTTCTGGGTCTTATTTAGGCATGAAAATGATCACGTAAACAGCCCTATTTTGGCTAAAAACACCCCGCTGGGCGGTACATATAAATAAACCGCATAGGCCGCTCGTAAGGTGTTAAGTGCTACTGAGGTCTTTTAAAATGATTTTTTTAGGCCTTCCCTCTTAAGGGGAGATTTCCACTTGAGGGATTTTTTTCTTTACCCCTTTCTCCCTCATGTTTAGCCCCATTGCTTTTGAGATTTTAACCCTTTGGCGCACCTACAGTATAGTTTCCAATCAAATTTTTTTCCCACTCCCTAAGTATATCTCAGCTCACTCAGAGCCAGTTTTGTGTCCGGCGATAATTTGTTTCTGTGACGTTTTTATCTACCAAAAAATCCTTGTATTTGGATTAATGAGGTACCATCGGCTTCGTTATTGATTGAACTTGAAGATAAGCGAATAAAAACATAGAATAAATACAAAACAACCACATTGGGGTACTCCAAAATAAGAATTGTAAGAAACAAAATGAAATACCTTATCTCCAACTCGGGCTAGCTCAAAATGTGGCCCACAACATTTTTGATTTGCATACATAATGGAAGCGGAATTTAATGAGGATTCCACTGGTAACTCCATAATTACTATAAACCAAATAGTTACTGAGATACATGAATAAACGAGAAAGTATCGAAAAACAGACTGAGCTGTACTTTGCTCCCTTCCCAGCCAGCCGTGAGTAAACTGTTAAACTGAAGGAGTTGCCAATTGCACCCATTGAACTAGCCTTAATACTTAATATCTATGCCAAATATGACGCGCGTCAGACGAAAACTTAATTTTTGGCGAATATTTTTAATTTTAATGACTCTTAACGAGTCATCGTGCACCTAGGAAAAAAATACCTAATGACTCTGAACGAGTCATCGTGCGCCAAAGGGTTAAGACGTTCGCCCCATTAGTTTGGCGATTTTAAGAACTTTCACCCCATTTATGTCACTTTTAAGACCTTTCATCCCATTTAGGTGTCAATTTTTTCCTGGCGAGCAATAGCGAGCCTGTAATTTAAGAGGAACCAGCCTTCAGCCGGGACATTTTTCTACCGAAGAATGTACAAATTTATCTTGAAAGGGGGTCATGGGGCTGTAATTTCAAGCTTGATGGAAGTCTACAAAACACACTAAAAACCTCCCCTTAAGAGCTTTGCCGCCATTGCCCAGTAAAACTTCTTAAGAGCTTTCTCGCCGTTGCCGGGCTAATCTTCTGCCGGGCCTGATATAATCTGTTTGAACTGCTTATCTGTGACTGTGTCACTGGCCCATTAAAACTAGCCTTAAACTACCTTATTCACTACAGTATTTGGATTAGATAATAATAATTATAATAATAATAGTATGCTGGTATTTTATTTGTTCGAGCGCCAATTCTCCAAGTGGATTCACGAGCGCTCACATTAACTTAAATTTTTCCATTTAAAAAAAAAAAAAAAAAAAAAAAACATTAAAGCTTATAGTCATCGGTAACTCAATGCTCCCCAATATCATAAGCCCTCAGAAATATGTGCAACTTCAGTTGTTTCTTAAAAGCGTCAACACAATTAAGTGACACTGGAAGTCGATTGAATAGAAGTGGGGCAACATAAGAAAAGGATCTAGCAGCAAAAGCACATTCCCCAATGGCTCTAGGCTCATAAAGGCGATATGGGTCATCACCAGTACGCAAATTCATATTTGACTCATTATGTGTTGGAAATAGAAGATCCAACAAATACTTAGGCTCACCAAACCTCAGCACCTTAAATGTCAGTAAGCACACTTTAAACTCTATTCTGGCCTTGATGGGAAGCCAGTGTAGATCTATTAGATTATAATTAAGTGGTGGGTGTTCTGGGTGGAAGTGAAAATATTAGTCGCACACCTATTGAGAACAGACTGGAGTTTCTTCAAAGTAACATTTGGTAGACCAATGAACAATTAATTACAGTAATCAATTCTAGATAGAACAAATGAATGAATGAGGGTCAAAAGAGATTCCTTGCTCATGAACTTCCTTATAGCATAAAGGCTACGAATGTAAAAGTGACAACTCTTCACGACACTATTTATATGATTCTTAAAGTTCAGATTATTGTTGAATACAACGCCCAAGTTTTTCTCTGATTCCAAAGGTTGGAGCTGTGATTCACCGAATTCTAGACATCCAAAATCTTCATGGAT
Source organism: Lithodes maja (assembly GCA_037953745.1). NCBI lineage: Eukaryota > Metazoa > Arthropoda > Malacostraca > Decapoda > Lithodidae > Lithodes > Lithodes maja. The sequence continues at coordinate 2,659 of JBAKBP010011127.1, read as the reverse complement.
ATTATTTCTCAAATAACCATTTATGACTATAATCTCTGTCTTGTTGTCATTCAATTTGAGCTTCCTTCTAGTCATCCAGATCTTCAAGTCTGACAAGAGTGATGAAAATTTATTCTTTACCTCATCGATAGGTAGTATTGTCACACTTGACTGTTGCGCTGTGCGTAGAAGTCATGCCGGGTGAGGCTACGTCGGGCGAGTTCGCTCGGCCGGCCGAGATACTTCCCTTAGGAATTAGCATTTCCGCCGGGAGGTAAGGTGGTATCGCGCACCACTCTGGGAATCATAGGTTTGTTCTCCTCGCCTACACGGCGAGTAAACACCGACTACACCGAATAGTCCGCCGGAAAGAACAACCACAGCTATCAGAGGTGTTGCCGTATCAGTGAAAGACAGACACCCCCAAAACCCCACAACAACAGGACGTCTCCTGTGTCCTTGTTTACACTTAAAATAATCACTACATGCAACACAAGGAGTACATCTTAGGGCTACAATAGTAACATATTTAAAATAATAATATATTACCCCTTGCCCGCTAAGGAGACCCCTTGCCCGCTAAGGAGACCCCTACTGAGGCTGGCCATTAGGCTCGTAGTAATCATCATCTTGGTTGGTACCTTTACCTCCTGAAGGCACAGCAGCCAAACAGGCGAAGGTCCCCCCCGAAGACACAGCAGCAGCCCCTGGCGAAGGTCCCACGAGAGAGGGAAGACGTCGAATTCGGACACTAGAAGGCTCCGCACCACGTGTGGCAACCCTTGAACTAGTGCATCTGCTAAAACAATTATAATGCAACTGCCTCTTAGTGACGGCCTGAATCATAATCTTGTGGATATAGTAGCCTCCTAACTAGTAGATAAGAGCAAAAACTAAGACGCATAAAAACAAAAAACATTAATACATGAGACGCTGATCCTGGGGGATATGGTGGCGTCTGTACAATAGTACCCTATTTTAACACTTCCTGCGGGCATACCAATGGGGTAGCCTGTGCTAGCTAATCTAAAACCTGTTCAATACAATTCAGATACATGCAAATGAGCAAGGACTAACTAGAACCTAGAAGCCAGCGAACGAAGAATAAAGCCGGAGCACAGGTTGCGCACCACCAGTCGGGATGGCCGCGGGGAGTGGAAGTAGGAATCATGGCGGCTCAAGAGAGGCGTCAGGGAGAGAATATGCAAGAAATCCACCGAAATGGAAAGCATTACATATAACATAAGAGAATGAGCGTTACCCTTATGACGTAGGACTCCTTCTCCCCCGACGGTCAATTCAAACTGGCTACCCACGGGCGCTTGAAGGGGGACTATTATACTAATAGGCATATTATTGTACATTCTTTAAATTTACAGGCTCGCTATCACTCGCCCCCTAAAAAATGTACACCTGAATGGGGTGAAATGTCTACTTATTGCCAAACTAATGGAGCAAAACAGGGGAGATTTCAAAAAGGCATCTAGGATACAATTGTTCCCCTCCAGACCACCATTACCACAAGCCCATACGTAAATGACTCCTAGACCACCGCGACCCTGGAAATGTATGTATGTGTGTATGTATGTATATGCTCAGACCCAATCCCCACTTTTCCTATTTTTTATTTTTATTTGCTATTTTACTTTATTTTATTATTTTTTTTCTTGGGGGTGGCTGACTCAAGACAGAGCAAGAACAGGGACAACACAGAACACAAGCCAGAACAACGAACAAACACAGACAAAACACATAATTCACACACATCTAGGTCACCCAGGAGAACACCCAGAGACCAGGGTCACCAAGGTCGCTCCAGCACTCCCCCGGCCCCCGACCACCCGGAGAGGCTCCGATCTCGGCAGGCAGATATGAAGCGGAACCAAAGCCACAAGCCCGCCCACCACACTTCCAGGCGCACCCTTCATATTAACCCTCTCACGACCATATGACGCAGAGGTTGCCAGATTAGCAAAAAGAAATAGAGTTCGCTCACTCTTATAATTACTTCTCCAAAATTAGTTTTCTGCCCACAGCTAACTCAAAGACAACTGCAGAGGTTAAAGTAACTAAACTAAAGGTTTCTAAATACCCCTGATGGTAAGAAAGGCTTTAAAGTATCCCTAATAGGCTCAAAAGTGCGTCAAGAACGTGAGAGAGTTAATCATCTCCCCGGGCCAGGCGCCTGATGGACTATTATCTAGTCCAACTTGCGCCCGACCCCTTCCCCCAAATGACCACGTGTTCACTCAACAATTCACAAGCATTCTCCATTCATTCCTGTTCATTACCACTTCCTTTGCCTGATCTATAGTCATTCCTCTATCATCCAAAGCCTGTCTTACACCACAATAATTAGTAAAGTACTGTACAGTAAAGTAACTCTCTTCAAGCTAAATTTGTAAATGTTTTGATAGAAAAAGAGCCCCCTTCAGACCAAATAGTGTCAAGGTAGAACTATAAAGGGTGTACTGTATATGGATGAAGCGTAGCCGTCTAGGTTATAACAATTGTACCCATCCAAGAACTATAAAGAACTAAACTGTATAAGATCATGGAGAGGAACAGAACTTATGTGGGCAACTGAACGTATGAGACAGATGTCCAATAAACTATTTATCTGCATACAAGCATCTGTGTCTGCCCTCTATGCTCAATGGATTTACTATTTAACACCTTG